>JAAGNO010013666.1:0-34961 GCA_033439905.1 Ceryle rudis | reverse complement strand
AACATCTCTCTTATGAGGAAAGGCTGAGAGCCCTGGGGCTGTTTAGCCTGGAAAAGAGAAGAGGGAGAAGGGGTCTTCCTAAAGTTTACAAATATCTGAAGGGTGGGTGTCAAGTAGAAGGGGCCAGTCTCTTTTCAGTGGTGCCCTGAGATAGGACAAGAAGTAATGGTAGCAAGGTGGAACACGGGAAGTTCCACCTCAACATGAGGAAAAACTACTTCTCTGTGGGAGTGACAGAGCCTGGAACAGGCTGCCCAGAGAGGTTGTGGAGTCTCCTTCTCTAGAGGCTTTCAAGACCAGCCTGGATCCATTCCTCCGTGGTCTGCCCTAGGTGTTCCTGCATTGGCAGGGGGGTTGGACTCAATGATTTCCAGAGGTCCCTCCTAACCCCTACCATTCTATGAGTCTGTGATTCTAAAATAACAAGAATAATATTTTAAGTACAACTCAATCAGAAAAATACTCTGAACTCTAAATAACTTCTCTATATACTTGTGTATTTTGTACTTAGGTTAAGTGTGAAGCTCAGTACTGACACAAAAATGTGTTGACAAATATTTTGATTTAATTATCTGTTTTCGTTTTTATCAAACTTGAAGAAATAAAATTATCAGACTATCAGGGGGTTTTGTTTGGTTGGTTTAGTTACTCAGTAAACATCTTTAACTTAAATACCAAGTCTTGACCTTATGACAAGCACTTCTTTGTCCACATACTTAGATCATCTCCACCTTCTTATGAAAATGCTGGACTCTTCTACTCAAAAATTATAATCCATATACCAATGAAGTATAATTTTGCCTTTACTGCCTGATACAACAAGTATTTCAATACAGTTTATATCCTCTCGTTTTGTGCAGAGTGCCTCAATGCCTCCTGTTGTAAATATGAACAAAAATAAGGTAAAATATACAGCTATTGACAAATAGTAAGCTAGTATGCTAACTGTTGCTGAGAAATATGAAGCTACCATCTTAACAGGACAAAAAGATCTGGACACAATTAGCTACAAAGCATGAAAAAATTCATATTAGAACCTATGTTCCTTTGTCTTCCTCCCTCTCACTGCAAAAAGCATCATAATTATTTACTTTTAAAAGTACAGACACTTGATCCTTTTAGAAAAAAAAAAAAAAACAAACAACAAACTAGGACTCAAATTAAGCTGAGGGCAGAACTGTCCTCAGAAACACTCTGCATGGAAGAGCTATAACATGAAACTTTAAAGATATTCTGAGCACCGTTATAGCACACTGACATAGATGAATTAAACAAAACAATATAATGGACATGTTTGAAACCACTGCTGGTTAAAGTAACACTTGGCACTGAATTCCATAGGAAGCAGAGGATCTCATTAATTCTTCTGGTTTTCAAATATCCTATAAGCATCAAGAAAATAGAAAAGAAATTCTGTTTTCCCTAGAACTGAACAACATAAATTCTATTTTCGGCACAACATATAACGCACAGGTCTTGGTTCTATCCCACTTTTTCTGTAAGCCTAGTGTAACTGTGAATGCAAAACCCACAAGCACCATCACACCTCAAAATTACTTTACAGCTACAGTAAAATGGTAGTTAAATTGTATGAGGAATTTTATACTAATTATCCTTACTTTTGGGTGAAAATCTCTTACTCAGAGAATTACAAAAAACGTCTTGTTTCTTCTGCTTAGGCTTTGCAAAGGTTTCTGATACTAAAAAGCTCTCAATGATAGTGGCTGCGAGTTTTCAGCCACCTCTCTAACCTCTCCCTTGAAATGTATATTTCTACTGAGTGAATATAAAATTCTTCTGGATTCTCAGCAGCAATTCCCAAGGTGGAGGCTTCCCCAGAAAGCATGGCAAAGGATTCCCACCCACACACTGAATATCTAACAGACCCTGACCCATTTTCTCCTTATTAAGGCAGCACTATATATTTTAAAATTTAAAAATAATCAACAGAAAGGCTAAATGAATGCAAGAATTGCAGTTGCAACTACCCTCTCCACATTTTAGTTCTGACAAAAGTGACTACTGAGAAGCAAAAAACCCTCATTTAAAATACAAACATCAAATGTATTTTTCCTTGGTGTTCTCATTCAGTGACTTATTACTCCAGCTGTCTTTTGGCTTAAGTACAAGGAGGACTTCATTTATTAGTTCTGAATACAGAAAAATCCCCTAATTTAGCTATACTTATTTTCTCTTCCAACCGTATCTTTGGGGCATATTTCTGCAACTTGAGCTTTAATAGCCTTGTAACACCAATTTAAGATAGAGGATGCTTAAAAAATGAAGCCTCATAAAGAGTAACAGCTGGAACTACATTATTTTACTAAAATAATTAACATTACCTAACCAAATTAAGCAATAGCAATTAACACCGAATATTTAGAATTGAAGCTTTTTATGGTAGGATGGACTACTGCAAACACTACTGCCAGGCTCAAGATAGGTCATCTAGTTGATATGCTGGAATTCATTAACATCTCCAGTTAAACAGGTACAATACTCTGTTTTAAAGCAGAAACAAAATGGCAACAGAAAATTCAATTCATGTATGACTTTCAATTGGCCCATTGCAGTCACCATTTCAGACATAGTGGGAATCAGACGTTACTGGTTATGGTTGCATAAGAGCCTTTTCCCCCCCCTCCTTGTTCTATCACCTCCAAAGGAAGCGAAGCACTTCAAGTCAAATAACCTCTTCTGAAACAGCCACGTTAAGCAGAAGAGGTGAAACAAACCCTAGAACAGAAAACCAATGAAGTTTATACTTCTGTGCTGCAGTTCTTCCATTAGTTACAGAACGGACAGCCCTACTTGTCTCTCAGCCTGCGACTGCATACTGCCACTGCCATTTTTAAGACTGCACAACTATTTCTGTAGCTCCCTGGTGAACCGGGAAACTGTTTTATCTGAGAGCAGAGATGACCAAGTAAAGATATCAATTGGATTAATTCCCTGAGCTTTTGATATCCACAGAGATTTGAATTAAATTGATACAATAATGCTAAAATATTTTTTTAACACAAGGCAGAAAATGGACAACAAAAACGAGTAGATCAACCATCTTTTAATGACTACCACAAGAAAAAAATTCCATTTATGAAAGAAAGCTTCATAACTCTATACTTTACACTTTATACATAAATACTTTATATACTTACAACTGGTTTGTAAGCAAATCCTAGCTTTACTTTTTATTTATAAGAGATATACCTTCTTTTTAATTTAACAATGGTTTATGCAGCTGAATTCCCAGGGAAAGCAGGTTAATAATAAGTATATATAGCATATATGAACATTCTTTTATCTTAACTTTCAACAGAAATGATAATAAAAAAAAAGCTATCTTTACCTTGTGAAAAAGCATCCACCTGTTCTTTCCAATAGAAAAGATGGGAGACGAGGGAAAACATCAAAACAAATAAGAACGCTATTCTGTATCTTATATATTCAAGTGGCACGCGGTCATCTTTCCGTGATTAAGAGCTTTCACAAACAACACTTATTTCGAATCTACTTCATTCTAATAACTTGCATCTCTAAAGGTGGACACCACCACATCTGTAGTTTAAGTAACCAAGTTGATACAACTTTACAAATGAATATAGGAACTAGGAGACCTCCTTTGTTTATAAAGCTGTATCAAGTGTAATACTATATTGATTAAAGCTCATCTTTTCACATGCATAGAGATTTAACACTGTCAATCATTGGCAGAGCAACATCCAACACTTCCAAAATCACTTCATTGTTTGGAAAATAAATTTTATTCACACCCAGCTTTGCATAGGATAATTCTTGGATAAACATATATTGAGTCAGAGGACTGTTCATCATTGTCTTACGCTGTGTGAATGTTTCTGAAAATTGTTGTAACATATAAAATTAGCTTTAATTTGGAGTACATTTTTTTTCTGTGACACCAAAAACAGAAGACTACAACTCCCATGACATCTGCCAGGAAGTGTTAGTAGGCTTAGCTGAAAAGAAAACGGAGTTCCCTTGCCAATATTCGCTACACTATTCTTTTAAAAAAACATTCTCTGGAGACTTAACAGTCAAGGGAGGAATTCCACATATTTGTAAGTATACACTGCATGTCACTTCAGCCCACAAAGAACTGAAAATTTAGAGAAAAATATTTAACTGGTCTTACAGAGTAGGATGACTAGAAGCTGAGCTATGCCATCTTGTCACATGCTTACATTTTTCCAGCTGGGCCTCCGATAATGGTACTTGAAGGAAAAAATGCACAGTTTAGCTTTTTCTTTCAGAAAAGGTGAAAAATACCTGCTGCATTGCTTGAATAGTAATGCTGTCTTGGGACTCCTCATTATGGGGAGAAAGGACCAAACCATCGGGTGTTTTTTTATCCAGCTCTTCTTTTTTATCCAGTTTTCTTCTTATTGGAAAGATTTCCCCCCCCACCATGTAAAAGTTCTTTTGAAATAAAATACTGTAACATCTTCAACCTGACAGTAAGTGGCCTTACCTGCCTACTTTCCCTAAATTTCCTAAGTGTTAATTATTTCATATTACTCAAAATTGTGTTTATATATTTTTACTTTCTTGTCAAATTTAAACAACAGCACTTTCTAAAAAGCTCATATTCAACTCTACATACTGCAGTTTTGCATGAATGTACTGATGCTCTGACTGGGCTGTTTCTTGAACAAAATAAAGGAGCAAGAACTTTGTATAACTAAAAAAACCCTAAAGCTTTGCATTTAAGCAATTATTCAGATTCAGCACCCTATTTAAAAAGAAAATTGAAGCATGAGCTTTACACAGAAATAGCAGCTTATTAAATTGTTTAGTAGTTTCTGAAGCACAGTACATGGATCTTTTTTAAAATAAAAATTTAAATATAAAACTGGCTACTTGATGCATACACAAAATTAACAGAGTATAGAATATGGATTTAGATCCAAAAACCTCAGAATTTGCATGCCAATACTCATAAGTAAATTGAATTGGACCTTCTACTTAATGAGGTACGTACAACTTATAATGCTGTTCTAAAATAAGCCATTAAAAACAGTATATTTAAAATGTGAAAAATAATATTAAACTGTTTACACAACATCAAACATATTCACTATATTTAAGACAGGAGAAGACAACTTACGGGTACGATTCTGAAAGCTGCTGAGCTATTTTATACGCTGTGGGGTCCCTGTCTAGCGCATATATTGTAACATCGCTGGCTTTCTCTAGAAGAGCTGTAGTATGACCTCCGGCTCCAAAGGTCATATCAAGGAAACGCTGTTGAGTGAAAAAGACAACACCTTTACCTTAGAACAGTGATAAACCAATTGTTGATTTAAAACTTACTTTGCTAATCTCTCCCATACACTGTTGGAAAACATACCATTCCATATAGCCATGATGACTTTTTGGAAATATTTTCATATCTCATGCACAATTTCAATCACTTGAAAGTAATCTTTTTAGGGGTTGTGACCTCATCCCTGGCAATCCCTCCAGAACAAAATGACAACCATTTGGTACCATCAACCTCCTCCCTTCCCCTTACAGTCTGAGTTTAGAGGAAATGCACACTGTCTGACTGCTTTGGTTTGGACTTGCTCAGTTTGATGGCTACAAAGATACACAGGACATGGGACTACAGGAAGTAATCAGCACCATTTGCTTTGTAAGAATGTGTCAAAAAGTAAGACTGATGTATTGTACATCAATAAAAAAAATACACAATCATAGTTTCATACCAGAGATCAAAGTGTGATGGCATCACAAGCACATATATATCCTGATGGGGACTAGCATAACTAGCACAGAAAATTAGGTTTTCAAGACACACTACCTGTGCCAGGACAGGCGGTCCTATAGTTACCTATGCATTTAGGTAACTATATGATGAAGCCCAGTCCTGCTCTATCCTAACATGTTAATTACATGCAAAATAGCATAGAAATACCCACCTTAACTGCAATTCCATTTAATTCGCTTTTGATTTAAAGTTATTTAGTTCCTTACTTCTGAGGAATACTTACTGCCCATGAACATATACCAGGTCTGGCAAACTAAAACTGGAAGATGTTTAGTAATACCAGAAAAATGCATCATCCTCTCCAGTCTTCTGGACTAAAACTAATGGCACATCCAAGGAACTTCAAATGTGCTCTAAAATGTACATAGGTACAGATTCTCCACAAGTTGAGTAAAATTTGACACTGAAATTCTTATAGCAAGTGTCTCAAAACTCAGAGTTCGGAGTAAATAAATGAAAATTTCGCATTCCTACCATCATGCACTTCACAAAACAAACACACACACAAAAAACACACACCAAAAACAAACAAACAAAACCCAAACAAACCAACCACAAACAAACAAAAAAGGCTTTTTATCTCATACTTGATAAGGGTAATGAAGTCATCAAATTTCACACAGAGATAACATGACTTCAAAAGTCTGGTTAACTCCCACCCACAACACAGAGGATGTCTGGAGCAAATGGTTTGTCTGCAAAGCAGGAAGAATGAGCAACTGATGTGCAGGAGGTGCCAACAGGAAAAAGGCCGGAAGAAGCAGAAGAGCAGCTGAGATATGACTCTGGAAAGGAGAACAGTGCTCTCCTGACAGCTCTGCAATTTCTGTAAGATTAATCTAGAGGTTTCCATAATCATAATCTATTTGACCAACTGGCTGACCAACAGACTTTGCTCCTGAGACTTCCCTAGGAAACAATGACTTGGGACAGTCAGACACCTTGAACCAAGGTAGGCTACACTACATGATTCCAGCAATGGGAGAAACACAAGAAAATAAGGTAGAACTTAACGCTGGTTAAGTCTTTTTTTATCTGCAAAATAGCAGTACTGTTTCTTGAAGCTGCCCCATGTGCCATCCTCCTTTGGCCTGACAACACTTGTATTTAAATGCTTAAAAGTCAAGAACTATTTTGTTGACAGAAATAACTGGCTCTTCACTTAGCAACGGAGAGGTTGCTTGACTGCAACTCCACTTGGGAAATATTTCCTTTTCAAATTATTAAGAAAGTATCTACAATTCTATACTCTAGAGAAAACATACCGGAGTTCAGAAAGAGAGATATTTTTATTGTTTTAGGACAGCGTATTTAAACCAAAGTAGAAATGCAACTGAACAGCATCTTCTCTAGTTTCTGCATCTCTGAATTCCCATAACTATTTCCTCTCTGTTGATTTAACTGACCTCTGTTGACTGGGGGAAAATCAATCCATGCAAGCTAACTGAAAGTGCAAATTCCCCATATCCTTCAACATGAATACCTGGTTGGTTTGAGGTGGATTTTCCCATTTCTCAAATTATTTTTTTTTGTGTAAAATATTTTTTGGAAACCACAGTTTTATTAATAACAGTTAATGTGAACTAAACTAATTTACAAAAGTTATACATCCCCAAAATAAGCACCTTTTAAAGGAAATTTTATAGCTTCTCTCTTGAAAGAATTAAGATTCAATGACAAATTCCCTTCAGCTAAAAACAGAAATTCAAAGTCAAGGAAGAAAGATGCAAACATTTTTCCAGAAACAGTTTTTAGAAAACATAAAGGCTTTTTAATGGAAATCTCATAATAATAAAAATTAGTATTTATGAGACTAATAATACAACTTTACTGTGGCTTAAAGTAAGTGAAAATTATGATAATTTAAGATCTTCAGGTTGTCATGATTTAATTTCTTTGTGTTATACCATCACGCTTCCTAAGCCTATGCTCTGGCAGTACTTTCCTGGAATATTTTACAAAGTTCATGGAGAAAAAAATAATTTAGTTCGCTCATTGTCCAAGATTAAATTGCATCTTTCATACAAAGAAATAAAGAACCCACAGAGAATTATGGTTTTAAGCAGTATGTATAAGACACAGTTATGTTACATAGGATATAATATCCATACTAGATAAATAATCCCACAATCTATTTAAGCATTCTGATTTATCTTCTGCCATAATGAAAACAAAAGTATATTCACTGAAACCATTTCATAAGCACAAACCTGAAACAGTCAGATAAGTGGGGGTAGTTTTTTTTAAAACATTACTAACCATAAGAATTTTGCTAAGTTTTGAAAAATATTTACCTAGATTAAAAATTCCAAGCTACTGAAAACATTTCTTTTCCTATACAGTTCTCACACTATCATTGCTGATCAGATTCAGAGAACTTCTGTTATGACAGAGGTTCCATTCAGTATGGGATTTCTTTTGGCAAGTACAGTAACTATCCTTGCAAATACCCAGTACTGGCTATTAAGATACTAAACTGATTAGCAAAATTTGTATTACCACTCTTATATAAAATTATTAATATTAAACTGTATTTATTAATTCTGCATTTAGCTTAGAAAAAAATTACCATGAATTCTAGAAAATATACATATCGTCTAAAATTACTCTTAAAATTTCCAAGACATCTTATATTCTTTGATTTCTGCTCATTATTTCCATGTAATCCTTACAAGAAATAAGGTACATAAGCAGAAAACAGACCTTTTACTTTTATCTTCTGTTTCTCTACAAAAATGTGAAGAAACAGCGGAAATTTAAAATCACCTTTTTATTTCTTGCGTCAGACTAACTCACTCAGAAATGCACTCAAAAAAACCTTAGATACAATAGTCTCAAGTGTCATTTAGGACTGCACTTACTCTGAAGCAACACAAAGCAACCAAACCCAATCTAAATTACTTCAATACCTCTTGAAAAAAAGTAATCTTAATCAACACGAAAAACAAATTTTGGGTTGGATTGTTTTGTTAAAAAAAAAAAAAAGAACAAAAAACCCACCCACTCTGATTTGATATTACAGCTAGAAATCTAGCATGAAAATTTTTGAAAACCTCAACATTGCCTTTCCCAAACCAGACCTACAATGTTGGCAGAAGGAGTCAAGGAAAGTATAGGAAGTGGTAGAAGCAGCTACTTATAACTTCTTTAAAACCAAAAAAAAAAACCAACCAAAAAAAAGGAATAATAATTTTATTCCACTTAAACTCAATACAAATGTGACATTCCAGAAAATAGTCTTTCTTCACCAATACATTTAGCAATTCACTTACTGTGTATTTTCTAGACATCTAACTCTTCTTTGTGATCTATGGAAAGTATTAGACAGATTTGTGCCTTTCTCTCACCAACACTTCTGTGCAGTGGAGGTCCTTTGTTTCATCAAGTTTGAATAGCAGAAAATTAAAAAATAAGTTAGGGACCTTTGTGGCCAAGCACATATGCAGACATTTTTTCTATTTAAGCAAGATTTAATACTGCTCTGTTTCCCACCAAATGATTTTTTTGAAGATCTTGTGGCTCATTCAAGAATACCTCTCACCTTTATTTGATAAACTTTAACCTAGATAAACCCCTTATACATACTAAATATTAATGAACCAGACAGAAGATCTTATACATAAACTAAAAATTAATACTAGCAGCACAAAGGAGAGAAGAGGAGAAAGGATAAGGATCATTGTATCATGACGTAGTGACAACCTCTCAACATTGTGACAGCATCTAAAAGCTTTAGTTAAAAATTCATACAAGCTTTCACTGCGAATAAACACATGCTCAACAAATTATATTACCCTTTCTGAAAAAAACAACACAAATTAACCAAACCTTTAAGTAATAGTAGGCAACTGTAACATGATCTCTAAATTAGAAGCATCACATAATAGAAGAAGATGCAGCTCTGATTCAAGCAGAAACAACTACAGGACTAGATACACAGTGCTGGAATAAAATACTGCATCACCAGCATTAATGGAATAGGCTAAAGAACTTCTGGCATCCTAGCAAACCTAATTAAGGCTACATTAACTACATTTTGGCACAACTTTTAAAGGTACATAAAGACCTTCATGGATAATCTAGGAACTGCAGACATACATGTCTAAACTACCAAGCAACAACCCATGCAGATGCCTCCATCTAGCTGTTCCAGCCAAAAGCAACACTTTGCATCTAGAATCTTAAAAAAAAAAAAAAATTAAAAAAAGATTATCAATCACCTTAAGTTACAAAATAAAATTTCTTAACACAACCATTCTGGAGTATTGATCAGATTTGAAATTAATCACTCTATTACACCACATCATAATTTATTTTTTTTTTTTAGTATACTACATCTTTCATGACTGAAATAAAAGAAAAATGCTTTGTTTTTTCTTCCTCTTTCTTGCCTAGTAGTTTTTAATCAAATAAAATTAAATGACATTTTATCCTCCTGGTCCTATAAATACAGGAAAAGATTATTACATGAATTCCTCCTGCAGTGACTCACTGTTCCATTGCTAAGTTATGATAGCCCCATCAGAATTTCCCTCAGGAATTTTATAATCAGTTTGTGACTGTACATTTTAGGAACCATTTGGCTCCTCATGACATACAGATAGCAACAAACAAAAACTTTATAACCTTTATTTTACAACTAGCTCTAAGATAGTTAGAGACACAAAGAGTTCATCTTCCTCCTTTTTTATACAAGATTTTTCACTCACAAGCTACCTCCTCAAATACATTTTAAGCACTTCTTTTGACTATGATTGAAGTAATCTGTAATTCCACTTACGATTATGTTCTGCATCTAATAGTTTACTCCACAATACCTGGTAGCCTTTGCAATTACTTATCCTTTACTGCGTAACAAAATGAGATTGCAGAACTTACACAAAATTGTAACTCAAACATGACATTCATAAACTGAAACTACATGAGACTTATTTTGAAAATATGTGAAACACAGGTTTTCTCACTGGTTCCAGTAATATCTAGTCCCTGATATTTTTTTTAAAAGCAAGAATTTTACCATGCTTTTAAAGTAATTTGATCCTTTACATGTCCACTTTATTTTCCACTACTAACCTTAACTCTTTCAAGCGCTTCATGGCGATCAGTTGATCTTTCACAAATTGTCTTTTTTTTTTTTTTTCCTCCTCTCTTTTATAACCCTGACATAGTCTCAAAGAGGACTTGGGACAAATTGTGTAAAATAGCCAAGACATACTGAGTTGGAATATGGTACATGAAGTGCTGAGCCAGTCTTCTATCTGAAGTTTCAGTACTTCATGAGCAGTCTCTTTTCAATCATAGACCCTATGACAGACTTTTGCTGTTCACCTTTTAGTCTAGACAAACTGTGTCTCATCTCCTTCACACTTATACAATACCAAAAGATCATTATTATGCTGTGATTAAAAAGTACATACCAGGTATTCGCCATGGCTCTTTCCTAAAGATAACATTAATTTCTTCTAAAAAGAGAGGCTGTTATTCCCTCAAAAACGACCTTGCACCGCATAATTTTTTCTTCAACCCCCAGTCCCATTTAACCAAATTTTTCTATTAAAGGAAGTCCTGTATTAATGACCATTCTCTCTGCATTCAGCAAGTGTTATCACTTCAATGTTTTAACCTCAAGTTCACCAATTTTAAGAAATAATTTAAAAATAATAATAAAAAAATTAAAATCAATCAACCTTGCTGCACAAACACAGTCCTGTTTCACACTTCCTCCAAAGACTTAGAACAGACTCACATAACAGACAACTGTACAGTTATCCCCCTTTGATGCTCCTGGACCACACTGTTGGCATTTTTCCCTTCATGTATACAGAAATTTCTCTAAGTGGCAGTCATTCAAGTATAGCAGGATAATGTACTGAGCAGAAGATTTTGCAGCATCCTTCAGAGTACATTTGTTGGAGTACCCTCCTCACAAATTAAATGCTTGTAAGACCCAAGCACAGCATAAGCAAATCACTTGGAAGGTAACAGAGATATCCATCACATCAGTCAAAGAGAATGGCAGTCATGGGAAGACAAACAGGTAATACGCATATTACAGTGCATGACCTCCAAACAACGTAGAAGGAAGTCATTTGCAATATAGGCATCAAAACTGGTTCAGATGCAGTTTTGAGAGAAAAATGTTATTCATTAGTAATCCATAAGAAGGGAAAAGACTCCTACTTAGTCACATCTTTTTGACAAAAGGAAGGACATACATCCTGATGTGCAAAAAAGCAAGCCAAGAGTAGTGCTGTCTTCAAAAGAGAAAACAGTATGAACACAAAGCTTAAAATATAAGAAAAAAAGAACCTGCAAAAACTACACACTTTGTTCATATATAAAATTGATATGGTACTGTCATAGTATTTTAAAATAAGTGATCCATATCTGATGGAGAACTTTACACCCAAAACTGAGCTTCAGAAATCTTAAACTAGAATCACAGAACTTTCCTGTTGGAGGTAGAATGAAATATATCCACCATTCCTGCTGCCACAGCTGAAAGCACAGCCCCAGTCCCAACAGTCCCTCACCCTCAGTGTTCCAGAAGATAAATCAGGAGTTAGAAAGTACTCTTTTAGTGCTTGCATAACCTATTTGTTTTCAAAATAAACAGCACCCTTCACACTTTTTGGAGGCTTGAAACAAACAAACAAACAACAAAAAGAAAAAAACCCACCACACACCAGAATACCGATTTATCTGAAACAAACTTAGCAGAGAAAAAGAAGAACTATCCAGCCTCCAAGCTATGCTACCTAACTTTTCAGCTCATTAGAGGAAAATGCCTTGTATCTACTACTTGAATAAAGAAAAATAAAATGGAGAAAGACCTTCTCATGAAATTGAGCCATCAAACGTCAAAATAACAATTTTTCTTGGCATACTGTTATACTGGATATTGTAACAAAAATAAGTTCACAAAAATAAAATGGTTATGTGATGAGAGTAGTGACACGTTTCTACAACACTAAAGCCACCATCCACTCCTGTATTCCAAGACAATCATGACTAGGTCACAGAGCTTCTCTTCGCTTTAAATGACCTTTCTTAGATGAATGACAAGCCAACATTTGTCACAATAATACAGTTTCCATAACTGAAATGAGCACTAGTGTTTTCTTGTAAATGCAAAGAAGGTCAAAATACTGGTGTGCTTCTATTTTGAACTGAGATGTTTGTTAAGGCTAACAATAAATATTTATCACCGCATTGCCAGGCATCTAAGTACTTCTATTTTATTTTTTATTTTTTTATTAATCTATTCCATTGCTTTGTGGAAAAAAAAAAATCCCGGGAATGAAAGGGTAATATCATAAACAAAATAATCAACACATTACAAGACAGTTTTTGCTTCTTTATTCTCCTGATGTTTCTGTGATGAGTCATGTTCTCTAAACTTGTTTTCTGAATTTCCTTGTTATTCACAAGAGAAATTGTTCATTGTCGCAACACAACTTGTTTTCCACTCTGCTTTATTTTTCAAATATCAACTCTAAGTGCATTAAAGTATAAATATATCTGACCTCTTGTTCAAACATGTTGAATTTGTTACCTCTTACCACTTTAATACACTGAACTATTGCATATACACATAAGGAGAATAACAAATTGAGTTGAAGTGGGGAGCAGCAACAAGGAATTTTACAGGAAACTTTTTTAGCAATTTTTTTTTTTTCCTTCAAGAAATCGTTCCTCTGCTGTCTGCTTTTATTATCACGTTTCACAACTAATCACTGCAAAGGTAAGAATTCATATAGACATTTTAAAAATAATTACTGGAGTAAATGCTTCTTGAATAAAGCACACAGACTATCATGGATACAAATTTTAAGGCCCAGAGTGGGAAAAGGCAAAGTGTCTCTCAGTTCCTTTTCCTTCTCTTCTGCAAAGCTCAAAATCCACCAGGTCAAAACTGAAAGTTAATGCTCAATGTTGGCCTTTGTTAGTAAGAGCTTCACTGAACCTACAGTTTCAGAACACAGACAGAAAACTAATCAGAAGTACAAATCTAAGAAGCAAAGCTGAGGACAGAAAAACACATCCAAACCATATTTCCTTCTGAGCTCCTAAAGGTAGGGTTTTTGTTAAGCCACAACATCAAACAGAATTTATTCATACTACGGAAGAGGACAGCAATCCACCAAAGAGACTTCAAATCCTATTCCAGCCAACAGACTGGACTGAGAATGCTCAAGATGCTAAATGGGCTTCTGTTAGGAGACAGCAGCAAACCCTACTTTAAAAAAAGCAACCTTCCCAAAACTGCAGCTTACTCACATCCAACCTCTGCACAAAATTATTATTAAAAAAAAAAATAATAAAAAAAATCTTAAAAGGTTGCTGTTCATGGAGAATGAATGGGAACCTCTGGGGGGTATTTTAGAAAAAAGCAAAATAATAGTGGTTTTGTTTGCCTTTTTTTTTTTTTTTCCCCACACCAGTATAAGATCTAAACTTAATTTACTGCGGAAATTGTTTTCCAATAGAATGACATGAACAATACATTTATCCTAACCTCTTTCTCCACACGTTGCCTCCTAAGCATGCACAACCCAAGCCCGCTGTCAAGATTTCCACAAACTGTTGATTTTTAATCAAATTATGGCAGTACAGATTATCCCATACAGATCTCAAAAGACAATCATGTGAAAAGTATTATTTTCCCATGCTGAATACAGTAATTGAGATGGCACCTAACCATAATTTTGTACTCTTGTAATTTTTTTACATTAAAGAAACATTTCTCCTAAACACATCTCATATTCAACACTGACACTTCTTACAGCACTTGCCTTCAATCCATTAGATATATTTTATAAATATTTTTTATGCTAAAGCAGACAATTATTGTATAACCTTTCCCACACAGACTATGATCTTTCTCAATGAAATTTGAAGATTAGTTCTACCATGAACCTACAAGATGTTATTCAAGGTATGTGCAGAGTAGCTTTGTTCAGCAGCTCATCACTTTTTAAGCCACAAGTCAACATCTCTTGGAGTACTTTACACAGATCATGCTTATCACCAAATATAATAAAAAAAGAAAGATGCAATTTAGGACTGTCTTTTCTTAACACAGGTTCTGAACAACACATTCCAGAAAATTATAACATCTATCAGGAAGATAAACTCAATTTTGTAATGATTTTAAAAGCACTATTAAGCTATAACTTAGAGACAAGAAGGAAGTAGGTATTATTTTGTATTAAGTTATTTTTACAATTATTTCAGAACAAATTATGATCATCATGTGCAGCAAATGAAACCATACAGTTCAAAAGGAACTTAACTATTTCCTTTAAATCACTGAACATATTTATGTAAGAAGAAAAATAAAAAGTATTTCTTTAAAACTTATTTAAATTAACATTTCCAAGCAAAAAACACAAGGCTATTAATTGCAGTGCCATTGCAAAGTCACACACAGGTAAAGTCACTTACACCAGCTCAGTTACACAGAACAATCCAAAATGTCGGTGTTGACTTTGGAACATCTTATTGTGGTAACAAACAATCTATTTAAAAGAGACTAATGGAAGTAGGATCACTTTTCGTCTGAAAGACATATGGAGTCTTTTTCCTGTCAGCTGAAGTTCATGGCTGGACTCAATTTACAACTGCAATTGGACTAACATGCTTAAAAATCCACAGGGTGTAGAAATCTCACTAATGTTCTCCTACCATTACATAATTACAAAACTCTGTAGCATTGGAAATAATCATTGAGAATAGTCCTCCTGCTACCATTGTCCCATTATATGAAAATAACTTAATGTAAACATATGCTCTATTTGGTATTGAGTGTACCACAGTAATAAATAAATCTAAAAGAAAACCCAAAACACTAAAAAATACCACCAACCAACCAAACCAACCAAAAAAACAATCAAACAAACAAACAGTACTTGAAAAACCATGGCATTCTCCAGAAGAAAAAAAACTCTTTGAAAAATCATATATTTATACTTCAGCCAAAGATGAATGATAAAAATACAAGATCATAAATTGTACACAGCTACCAATTCAACTACATTATGAATGCAAGTTGTTGTTAAAAGTAACTTACCTCCAACATCAAAAAAAAAAAAAAATTCTACTCATCCAAACTCTAAGTGGTTTTCTCTTGGCAGTATTATTTCCTGTAATACCCCCTACTGATTAAATAATGGATATTTCAAAAAGTTACAGGTTTTAAAATACTCTTCAAATATATTATTCTTCTATAAGACAAAGTCAAAAGGCAGTGATCCAATAATAATCTCCCATTAGTTTTTAACATTATTCATGCAGTAAGTTTCTCAACATTTTTTCCCAATAACCAATTCAGTGAGTTCTCTTCTCTCCTCCTCTCAACTACTCCTTAATTTCATTCTTTGTACCTCATATCTGAACATATTAAAAACAGGTTTCTGAAACTGACCATCCAAAGGTGAAAGTTTTAATTATATATGCAGCAAACCAAAGCAACATGGTATTCGTGATCTCTTTGGAAAGGTTACCCTCCAAACATCTGAAATTCTGTGTCTTCTAGGAAGCATAACAGAAGTTCCATTTCATAAGGTTTAAGAAAACAAACAAACAAAAAAAAAAAAACCCCAACCAACCAACCAACAAACCCAACACACATGATACTCCATATATTCTCTCCCTAGACGAATCCACACCACTAGTGTTGTATAAATGCAAAGACATGATACACATTTATACACTACGAACAACATTATCATGTCATTGAAATCTTTGTCACAAAAAAAGACCATGATGTTTGTCCTACCACCTTTATATTCATTTCCAATGAAACATTATGTACTCTATAGCTATTTCTCTTCACTTTTTAAAAATAAAGAAGTTTGTAAAGCAAAATTAGGCTACTCGGATTTCTTAACAAGCTTAATGCACAACATTGTCCTCCAGCTCCACTGTCTTTTGTCTCAAACACAGCAGTGCTTAACAACTGTGGGCTTGGGGCATGTTCAGTAAAGCATGACACACTGCCAGCTTTCTTTTTGATATTAATGAACCCAGGCTACCTTACTGCAGCTGTAGGATCAGTATTTCTTCGGAAAGGTCACACCTGATGACTATTTGCTTTCAACTCGGGACACAAACAATTTGGTACAAAGCTGGAAGGGGATGTGGTGCAGAGAGATGCCAAAGACTGCTTGTAATTGATATGTTTTTCTATTTGCAGATGGTTGGGTTGACAAGTAGAATAGATCATTAAAAGCAGAGTTTGAGCAACTGTGCAACAGTCATACCCTTATCAACAGTCAACCGTTATCAAGCCAGCTTCTGTTAACCTATCAAGTATCATTTGTTTCCCTAACACATACAAGTTAAACACAACACTGATAATGCCTTCTTTAGACACCACAAGAAGGTAGCCTAAGTGTTACAAAAAAGGATGTTCTACTTAGAAGCACGCACCACTGCAGAGGATGCGCTGTCAAGGGACTATGAACAAAACACTGTGCTTTAGACTAGCATACCCTAAGAGCCAAATAAATTCTGGTACCTCTAGACCTTGCTCGATGCCCCATATCTTGCACTGGATGCTAATTAAGTCTGCTAATATTGGGACTTGGCATGGCATCATATTATGCTATTTTTTGCATGTCATTTTTGTATTGTGTTGATCAATGTGACCTTGTTCCGGTCATCTCAAGATTTACTAGTATCCAAACCAATCACATAAATGGATATATGAACAGAAAGCCGAGTTCAAATATCACCAGAAATCATGTTCTGAGATTAGACCATCAGCCTTGTTTACAAGGCTTTTTAGAAAGAGGTACAACTGTGCTAGCTCAAATTCCTACTTTCTACTGCAGCAATATTTTCAGCATGGCAACAACAGTATTAGTAAAGTTTATCCTTACAATCCATGAATGCAGTTATTACTAAACAGCCATAAGCTTTTGTACACTTAAGGCTTAACGATTCATAACCTAAAGCCAATAAAAACATTTTCTGCAAATCACTTGGTCCCAACATATTTCAGCGTCTTTTCTAGAAATTTTACTTTACTTTTAGCAGAAATAAAACTTTTCCCTCTTTGGGCAGAGTTTAAAGTGTAAAGTGGGAAAGAAAGAAGAGACATTGATACTGAAAATGCAGGTTACATTAGTCATCTTTTCATTAAGCTAATACAGTATTTTTGGACCATGGTAGAATTTAGCCATGTATTTATGAAATAAAAAATAACATCAATTATTTGAGGGTTGTGGTTTTGTTTTGCATTAAAACATCTCAAAGTTATTTATAATGCAAGAATTTTTAAAAATACTTTTGTAATTTTACACTATGTTTTACAGCAATTGTTTTACATATTGTCAAAAATCCCTATGGAGTTACTTATAAAGTGATTGCCTTACTGCAGCTAAACATAGCCACTCTAAAACTAGCAACAAACATATAGTATATCTTTCAGTAATTAGAAATGCAGTGCTACTAAACTTCACAGAGCAGAGAAGATTTTATGACCTCCAATACACCGTAACTGGAGATGCTCATATTCTCATCTAATATGCAGGTACAATATACTAATACATAATTAAAGAACAGGCAGTTACTGATTTATATTTATGTGAGATCAGCTTTACAAAAAGGAACATACTTTAGACTCATAGGCAATTAAAACCAGATTAATTTCCTACCACAAATATGAGTTCAAACTCCTAGTGAGAACAGCATGACTTATTTAATACTCCGTTACATTAATACAGCAATCAAAACATAATACAGACTGAAAAAATCCTTTCATTCACCACTGGCAAAACCAAAAAAAGCATAAAAACCTTGTAGAACTATATTGTTTTCATATAATTCATTGATTACAGAAGGCCCTACTCTGCCCTTCAAAGCAAATAATCAAACACCATTCCACCTCTTGTGGAAATTCTGCGGCTGGTTTGATAGTAGTGTAACAGTCTTAATCAGCAATGTGCAATTACAGCAATAAAACTTGTCTAAAGTGTTTGCAGTGTTGACATAAGTCACTGGAAAAGAACACGTATCCGCAACCTGCAGTCCGAATGAGTGTCCCTTTACCTTCTTTTTAAGGCAAAATACATTCTCACATTCTCAATTGTTTTACTTGTGTATTTTAATATAATACGAAATGCTGGAACTCACAGAATACAATGGCATGACTAACTTAAGCAAACTTTTTGGGAAGTATAAATTTAAAACAAACAAACACTTTCAGCTGTTAATTACAAAAAGACTAAGTAAGTAGATAAACTAGAATTTACACTGGAATTGTTAAGCTGCTTGCATTTCAACACAACGGTAGAGATACTATCATAAGCCAAAAGCTGGAAAAAGGCAGCAGACAAAACTCTTCAATTTCTGACAAAACTCTTCTGTTTATGGTAAGTACTACCTGCGGCAGCATGTTACAAAATAAGATGATGATTTGGCTCACCTCTGTAAGTTCTTACCAGCTGAAATAAGAAACAGAGTGACTACACCTAACTTAATTACACAGATTAGATATACACAGTAGTTGAATCAACCCGTTCTAACACAGCATTAGTTTAAAACACAGCAAACAGCAGAACTGCTACTTAACATCCTACTGTCTATGTAAAAAGAAGGGGTTTTTAAATCCCTACAAATACACAGGAAATAAGACAGCTTTTATCACAAGAGGAGAGAGCATAAACACATAAAATTTTCTGGCTCTCCTTTTTATATTGCCTCCAAACAAAGTGTTTTACTCAATTTTACTGTAAGGACGCTTGTATGCCATGATAACTTATTAGAGGCCAAAGGAATTACCGTAATCAAAACTCATTTGCGTTACGAACAGTACACATGTACAACACAGGTTTTTTCAAATTTACTTATTATCTTAAGACAAGATCAAACATATGAGTGTGACAGAGTAGGAAAGACCATCCAGATAACAGTAACAATTCCATGTAATTACACAGATTAGTAGTCATCTCCCTCGGAGCAAAGCAATTAAACACATGTTTATCTTCAGAAGTACCTTCATTTACCTCCAAAAGACTGTTCATGGGTTTAATGTTATGAACAAGCCTAAAGTTATTAGACGTCTCAGAATCAATCTGCACAACTAGATGGGCCTATTAGTTTCATAGTTCATAGCTTTATCCTGTATTTCCATCCAAAAGTTAGTTGCACAACAACAAAAAAATAAATTAAAAAGCAATTACAATTTTGAACCCTCTCTTCCACAAGCAGAATCTGAGCCACCAAAACCTCTTTTTGGATGTTTATCTCCACACGTTCAGTACCAGAGTTCCTCCAGACAAACATACACAATTATTATTTCTTACTACCCGCTGTTGTATTTGCAAATTTGCACTGCCCTGTACGCAACCAACCTGATCTTCACTTTCCTGCTACTGTGACACTCCAGGTACATGCTGAAAGTAAAGTTATCTGAAGAGCATTTACCTGCAGATCGATACAGTTTGGGTATTTCATCATGCCCTTCTTCCACTGTTCTGAGAAAAACTGGTTTGACATTTAAAATTGATTGTATCAGACTGACCATCAAAAAATTAGCTTACAATTAACAACTCCAGTTTGGAACTACTTCCCACTTTAATGAAGACCACTTAAAGACACTGCAAATTTAAGTATCCTTTGTGGGACAGACCAGTAAAGACCCTTAACTAACACATAAGCACAAACACATTCTTGATAAGAAGACTTGCAGATGTAAACCAAAAAGTAAAACATCAGGACATCTCTAAACATAACACTGTAAGCCCACTGAACTCATAAAATATCACTGCATATTGAATCCTTTCACAGAAAGGTTAACACACAAAAAACTATACACACCCCACAACTGGCAATTACCACAAGAAAAAATATACTAATCAAATTCAGATATTGAAGGCACTGAATCCGATTGGTATTTACACCAAAATTTGTCAACAGAGAAACGTGTTAAATGTCACCAAGAAAATTAAGAAAAAAGACAGCAAAAGACATTTATCAAGTAAATTTGTTTGAAAAGGAACATAATTTTTTAGCCTTTCTGCTCTGTCAGCATTAACATTTACTCTAACTTAACCACAGCCATGAAAATCTAGTAGGTTTCAAAACTGAGATCCAATGGTTGCTTCCAAAAGCAAAAAAAGGACATGTTCCTTGAATGCCACATAGGCCACCAGTAATGCAAAGGAGTCATGAAGACTCCTAAACTTGCAAAATTAAAAGAAAGAAAATCATGTTCATTGATGTAAGCAGAATATGAGCCCATTATTGGGGCTGATCAGTCATTTCCCAGAATACAAACTACAAGAACCCGGTGTGCATTTAAACACACGGGTTACATTTGTCCTCAGCTGCTCTGGTAAAAGTAGAAGTAAAATGACAAAAATGTATCTAGTAGGAAAGTCAATTTATGGATGTAATCCAATTTGTCAAATCAATTGAATGTATTCACTACTGTTACCTTTCACCCTACAACCTCCTTAACTTGAATTATGAATGTATGTGCAACCATCTCAAGATTAAATAATTTCTGAAGCATGACAGGTATATACACATTCAGGGGTAGAATGTTCTTACAAGTAAGTATCTGCTCATAGGCATGGCCAGACATGATGTTCAAGCCTCAGGTGCTTTACAGAACAACAGTAATGCAAAATTTGCTTAAATGACATCCTAATTGTCTAATTATTCTCTCTATCAGCAGCCAAGAGACCAACAAATACTTCCAAGATTGGTGTTTCTGCACCATTTAATGATTTATTTTTTTCCTTACCTGCCTGGAAGAACAAACTAACCTACCAGAAATTTTGTGCAACGTTGTAAAAGTAATCCATCTACCACAGCAAGGCAAAACCGTTGGCTGTAACACCCAATACATCAATGCACTCAAAAGACAACCTCTTAAATATTGCACTTAAATGATCTAATAAATTATAGAAGAAAATAATACATATTATCACCATTAGTTATTTGATTGTGTGATGAAGAAAACATTGTCCCACACAATTAAAAAGGCATGACTTGATTAACTAGTATATGTAAATATTCCTGAATATTTCTCTACCTAATGGAAATGAAAATCCCACTACTGGTGGGATGTTCCAGACTTCTGCACTGGGATGCAGAAATCCCATTAACAGGTTCAAAATCTCATTTCTTCATCTTCAGTACTCCAGCTTAGAAAACACTGCTTCTGTCTGGCAATAACTTAACCCAAAGAAGTTTGAAATGCTAAAAAAAAATTAAAAAAAAAAAAACAACAACAAATGTACGTACAAATGGTGTGTGGGAAACTAGATGAGAACAAATAGGAAGCTACCACCACTTTTAACTCTATTGCCAATGTTATACGAGCAACACTGCGCTCATCCAGGGAAGAGCCAGCAATGTTTTACAGAGGAATCATGTAACACAACGTTATTGCTGAAGGTACTACAGCTGTTACTGCACAAACCAAAATACAGCAGTTCCCAAATTACTGAGTTTAAACTCCAAGATACATGTCTCCACCACAGAAATCTTCCTAAATCTTCTTCAGAGAGCAAGAAAAGTTTAGCTGAAATGGAAGATTTTTATCTGATTTTATTCTATCCAGACACGGATATCTCAAGTAGAGGTTTATTCTCCTCAGTGACTGTAAGGTGGGTAGAAGCTTTGCTTTAAATCTTTACTGCTTCTTTCAAATTGAAAAGGATGTTTTGAAATAGGATGCATTTTTCTCCTACAGAATTAATTTTATTGCTAGTTTCTAGGATAAATATTATTTTGGTGACCATATTCAAAACATCTACACATTTTCACAAACGGAACAAATACCTGCATGAAAATGCTACAGCTATAAACATATAAAAGGTAGGTTTTAAAACCACTTACAATTATATGCAAAACCAAATTAAGAGATGCTCTGATGGAGGATAAGAGTGTAATCGGTGAATCAGGAAGAACTGCTAGAAAAGGAGATAAACTGGACAAAATCAAGATAAAGATGACAAAGGAAAAAATGCACAAAGGAGGAAATCCTATAGAAAGGAAGAAAGCTGAGCATGAACTGCATTAGTAAGCCTTGCATTGTTAGGAGAAAGCTGATGCGAGTGAAATCTACAATCCAGAAAACAAAACCAAATAAACACCCCCCCAACCCAAAAAAAAAAAAAAAAAAAAAAAGGAGAGAGAAAAGAAAAACACATACAAAGAACAAATTTCAGAACTAACTGAATGATTGTTTCAGCAGAGAACAGAACACTTTCCATCACTGCTGCTTTATATGAATCTGGGCTCAGATGATGACAAGAAGATAGGAAATGTGGAAAAGGAGTCCCTTAGGACACATCACGCTGGTCCAACACAACATCTAAAGGCTCCAGCAATTTTCTGTGGAGTACTACTACTGTTTCTTTTATACAGCTGTAGCAGATGGTATGATTCACTTATCTCAAAATACAAGAGCTCAGGGAACCTGATGATATTATCAAGCATCAAGTTAGAACAAAGAAAATAGTGACTTTCATGCAAATATCGAAACTATGGATAACATGTTGCAGGAAGAGTGTTAAATATTACACTTATTTAAGAGAGATCAAACTTTCCAAAAAAGAGTATGCCAGTGATATTACACAAATACTACCCTCAATTATTTTTTTTTTCCTTCCCCACCTCAAGGATGTCCTTTACTGTCAGTGTTAAAGTTAATGCAAGGTAGAAAGATAATCATTCTCTACTTCCCTCTTTTATTATGCTTCCATTAGCACTTGCTGTTTGGCACTGCCAGACATGGATCAGGTATACTTCTGATGCGAACCAGTACTGTATTGATGATGGTCTTGTAATTTAGCTGCATCTTTAGATCTAAAGAGCTTGGGAGGGAAGAAAAACTGTCCAAAAGAAAAATATGTAATCAAAACATCTTCTACCTCCTCAAATCCCTTGAAAGATACTTATTCGCCATCCCAGCTTCAATATTTATCAGGAACAGAAAAACAGGAGGGAGAAAGTCTCCAATGATACTGGAAACGACTGCCATCATCTGGGGACAATGGGCATGCACCAAGAGTCACTTATTACAAAACAAAGTACAACACAAAATGAACATTAGAAGTTAAAAATAGCAAAACTGAAAATGTAATCTGCAAGTCAATGCAAAACAAACACCTTGCTTGAAGTTTAATTTTTAGAAATTTCACATGCTTACAAAATTTTGGGAACAGGGAAAAAATATTCAACAGTTCTTAACAGGACAATTCTTAATGAAGAAAACTTTAAAAAACTCCTCAAAGGAAACTAAATATCTGTACATCCACAGGCATGGTAAAGAGCGTAATCACCGGATACGTGACCCAACAAGGGGAAAAAATTCAGAGTACTATAAAAATTGTTAAGAGGATAAAAAAGATAATGACAATGGCAGGCTTATTCAACAGAAACAGGATCTTAAACCACACTAATTTTTAACAGCAAAGAACAATTAATGTAAGTTGCTAAAAACAAAATACTTCAGTGGGATGTCAATCAGTAACACAGAGTTGACAACTGTGCTTTAATTAAATTTGAGACTGTTACCAATTAGTTAGTCTAGAGCACTACAGGCTTCATGCTGCCTATGACTCAGTGCACTGACTCATCCAGTAGAACTTTTGTTACAGAACTATCCAGGCACCCACAAGCATGAAAGATCAAAAAGAAAGTAGTTTCATTGACCTTCTTAGCAAAAGTCTTGTTTTAAATTTAGATGACCAAAACTATATGCTGACATAACTGCTCAAATACGTTTATGAAGAAGAGAATTTCAAAAATCCAGAAATACTGCAGAAAGTCATCTGAAATGCTATTTTGCTTTCTATAGACCAAGAAAGCTGTTAAATAATTTTGCTCTAGAAATCTAGCATACATGGTGTTTCTCCATGTCTTTATTATACCAGAACAAAACCGTCTGTAGTGAATAAACATTTAGCTTACTCTAAGCCATGCTCAAAACATCTGACAAAATAAACCAAGTTATTCATGAAAATTAAAGTAAACTTTTTGATGTCTCACCAAGAGGTAATTAAAGCAGTACAGCACATCTAAATTACCTGACAGTGTCTGCAAAAATCTTCCAAACAGGAAATCCAACCAGATCATCTCACCGTGATAAAACAATCCTGATGAGTCTGCAGATATTTTTAACTCCTTAAAACATTAAAAAGAATCCCGTCTTGGACATTATCTCAAATGATCTATGCAATACAAAAGAATCCTATTAGTGTTTAAAGTGTGTATACAAGAAGGCTCTCTCTAAAGACAAAAGTTACTATAATATTGAGGAAAAAACCTACATAACTAATTAAGTACTAGCTGTGGCCAAGTAAATTTTACTTCAGAAATAGGTGGTTTACATTCTACTAAGAAGGGCTTTTCAATAGGATACCATTTCCCAAGGTCACTTTATCTTTTGTACCTTCCCTAGATAACTCTTTGCTTATAAATTCAAGACCAAAAATGTCTGCATTCAGTCCTGATGAACAATTACCCACCTACAAAAATCTGCATTAAAGATAAATTCTCACTACTCAAAATATACACTATATATGCTTATTTCAGACTTATAATAGCAATATTGCTGGTTTTAAAGAATGACATCTGACAAAGCTTAGAAAATGTTTAATCAGATCATATCTCTAAAATTGTTAGAAATCTACTTTTTTTTATCAATACTTTTGCTGTAGTAAAAGAGATTTATCAATTTGAGGTCATTTTTTTCTCCATGATGTTAGCATTTCAGTCACCAAAATACTAGCAGGTAATGGAATTATTCATGAGAAAATAAAGTTTCTATAAATCCTTCTCCTCTTCTGCTCTGTCAGGGGTGCACATACTGCTCTGCTAGAAGGGATATCTGTTGAAAGAACATACCTCATGTAAGCTGAAAGATGTACATCTTGGAAAGATGGATGCACTGGAACGTGTCCAGACAAGGGCCACAAGGATGATCAGAGGGCTGGAGCACCTCTCCTATGAGGACAGACTGAGAGAGTTGGGGTTGTTCAGTCTGGAGAAAAGCAAGCTCCGGAGACCTTATTGTGGCCTTCCAGTATCTTAAGGGAGCCTACAAGAAAGCTGGGGAGGGACCTGTTAGGATGTTGGGTAGTTGCAGAACTAGAGGGAATGGACTAAAACTAGAGATGGGTCGATTCAGATTGGACATTAGGAAGAAGTTTTTCACCCTGAGGGTGGCAAGACACTGGAACAGGTTGCCCAGAGAGGTGGTGGAAGCCCCATCCCTCGAAGTTTTTTAAGGCCAGGCTGGATGGGGCTTTGAGCAACCTGATCTAGTGGGAAATGTCCTTCCCATGGCAGGGGGGTTGAAACTAGACGATCTTTAAGGTCCCTTCCAACGCAGAATTTTTATTTTTTTTTCCTTTTTTTTTTTTTCTTGTTTTCTTTTCTTCTCAAATGCATTTAACAATGACTTCAGACTAATCTTGAAAAGCAAAGTCTAACTACCTACCATCCAACTACCTCCCCAAATTCCAAAGCACGTATTATACATTTCAATTACTGTATTTCTCAGTTCTGAGTGCTGCTGTTTTGGTTGACTCAAGATGTGGCTGACTTTGGAGAAAGCTCCTACATCTTCTCCCACCTATCACAAAGTGCAGTGTGGTCCACTGTGCGGTCCAGAGAAGGGCCACGAGGATGATCAGAGGACCGGAAGACCTGCAATATGAAGAAAGTCTGAGAAAAGTGGGTTTATTCAGCCTTGAGAAGAGGCAACTTAGGAGAGACTTCATTACCATGTAGTGGTACATAGAAGGTGGCTACCAGGAAAATGAAGACTCCCTTTTTACAAGAAGTCACATGAAAAAGACAAGGGGTAATGGGTACCACTTACTCATGGGGAGATTCTGACTGGAGTCTAGAAGAAAGTTTTTCACCATGAGAACAATTAGACATTGGAATAATCCCCCAAGGGAAGTGGTGGATTCCCCTACACTGAACAGTTTTAAGACTCAGCCTGAAAGGGTGCTGGGCCATCTCATTTAAACTTTTTTTTTTTTTTTTTAAATAACCTTGAAAGGTTGAACTGGATGATCCTTGAGGTCCCTTCCAACCTGCATTTTTTTGAATCTTATGTCCTATTTAATGCAACCGTGGAGAGAAAGGATTATCTTTTTATTTTTCCACAACTACCTAAGAATTTGTCTGATTTCCATTTAATACACAAGAAATAAGAAAGCATACTTGCTTTATATGCCTGTCAAAAGGCAGGGCTTTAAAAATTATTTTAAATAAAAAGGATTATTAAAAAGTGTTAGCACATGCTATAATGGTTACTTTTGAGATCACAACAAAGATTTGTTACTAGAGAAATCTACTTGTAGAGAAATGCTGGAAGGGTTTTAACATTTCTCTAAATAAATTAAGAAGTGGTATGCACTCAGTCACAGCTAAAAGAATATTAAAACATACACTTTACTGTTATTCACATGCAAATATGAAAAATTTTCCTAGAACTAAGAAAATAAGAGCTCACAGTCAAAGATATTCTTGTATTATTACATCACTGCAATTTAGTAAGAAGCATTATTTACTCTTTACTATAACCTTTCCTCCTCCTTATGAGAATTTAAAATATTTCGCAAAGATGTTCAGTTTCACAAGATAAATCAGACATACCTGTTTTTAAACTACCCAGTATCTATTTTGATGTTTAATAACTGTTTCAAAACTATTGCCTCACAGAAAAATTATTACAAACCTAGAGAACCACATGCTGTACACAGAAATACTCTAAAGCCCTTACCACTCATTCCGAAAAAGCTGCAACTTGCATTTGCATTCTGTTACTTCTACAAGAAACTCCAAAACTTAAAAGTGACTATTTGAGCATATGGTCTAATGTGATCTCAACTTCCATCAGTAACAAAATACTGACATGTTATAACACAGCATTATTTATCAATGAAAAAGGAATTAAAAAGGAGGTTCTGAAAAATAAAAACAGCTGTGGCACAAAGCAGTCAAGGTTACCCTGTAGAGCAAAGAGTTATTCCAAGTTTCCCTGCAGCAATCCTCAAAACATGGACGACACATGCAAGGTAAACAAGCTTACCAAAACTCTGCAATTACTACCAAAAAGGTGATGTTGATGACACTGCTATGAAATGGATAAGCAGCTCCACTGTGCAGATTAAGCAACAGCTGTACAGAGGCACAATTCCCATCCAAACCTTGCTCAAGTATACAAGAGCTGAACTTGTCAGTGTAAACTGTCAGTGAAAATATTAGAATGGGATTAAAAGGTATTATGGCTTATGACATCACCAGCTAGAAAAAAAATGATGACAAAAAAAGTAATCTTACAGTTCTGTATTTTTGCTAATGTTAATATGCTACACTGTCCAAACCAGTCTTTCTGGTACCTATTATAAAGAGGAGAAAGAAGTAAATAAAGTACACTGCAAAAAAGAATTTTAGTTGCAGGCAAAGTACCTCCTATCAGTTCTGTACAGTACATGGCTTTCATCTGTGTAAAATGTTATCACATGTAATTTAAAAAAAATAAAAGGACTGACAGGTGGGACAGAATTGGACTGTAATATTTTCCAAAAGCACCTTTGAGAAAATATGAAATGATACAAAGCTGTTTACACTCCAAGTCTAACAATCTACATTACAAAAAGAAATCTAAATAAATAGCTGGCATTTTGTAAGAAAACCACCTTATCACATAATGTATTAACAATATAAAATGATTTTCCAGTACTGGTCTAAGCAACAACTCAACATAATGAGCCCATTATCACCCGTTTTCATGTTCATCTCATCAGTACACTAAGAGAAGACAATACTAAATTATACTGCTGAAATATCTGTAAGATCACTGACTAGGTCTTCACATTCAAGTATTTCAGTAACTTGCATTCTCAATCAACCACCTCTACAACATTTCACACAGAGGGGAAAAAAAGACAGTTATGAATATGACATTTGGAAGCACCTATCAATCATAATCATTCAATAGCCTCAAAATTAATTTCAAATCTATTTTCTTCACAAGGGTTCAATTTTCTGATTACAGCTAAACATAAAACAGCAATTTTACAGTAAGATATTCCTTTCTTTACTTATGAACACTTTCTTCTATTAAAGGCATTTTATCTCTTCTTTGTTATTGTTTTGCCTTCTTCACTTATTTTCTAAAACTGCCTACCTTAATTTGTGATCTTGATTCAATATATCATACTGGAATCCTCCACATGTAAACAATTCATTTTAAAACATGAGAGCTTTCTCAGTCATCAACTGTAGGTCCTTTCCAGAAGCCTGGCAAAAGTCCATTCACAGGTAGACCACACTGATCCTCACACGTCCAGAAGCAAAGGCAGACATGTCCCAGACCCTCTAGTCTATGCCAAGTGGCACTCCCTGCATAGTGTGAAACCTGCCAGCCAAACACTGCGTTTCATGGAACTGAGTGAAACATCCAGAACGATTACTGGGAGCAAATTTTTTCAATGCAACAGAACACAGATGAACCCTTTCCCCATTCCCTCTCAGATCAGAAGAAAGAAAAGCAAACAAAAAACACTATCACCTGCCTTTATCACCTGCTTTTAGACAGCTCAGGCAGGCCTCACTTCACCATACATTATTTATTTTACTCATTTTCCTAAGAGTAATGTTGTCTGGAATGAGATTTAATGACATTATGACTCAAGCATGCCATTATTAACATTTCCATAGGAAATTAAAATTTCAAAGTCTGAGTGACTTCAGCTAATCACTCAACTTAGCAAGACAGAGCTGACTTCCTCAGCCACCTCGGAAGAAACTTCTTTCCTCAATTATAACCGAGGAGATATTTAAGACACAATGAAAATTTTACAAAGGCTCAACTGAAAATCTAATCTATTCTTTAATATTTATGGTTAGCCAACCCTAAAAAGCCATGTATATGTTTTTTGATAAGTCTTGGCTGCCAAGTGCCTACAGTAATTTGACATTAGATAATAAAACTTTTTATAAAGAGGGAGTCTGAAACAGTATTAGCTTCAGTGTTTAAAACACTATTATTAGAAAATTATTTTCCCAAGCTGCTGAGTACCAGCAAACACCACTGGAATGAAGATGATGTGCTCAGAAACTCTGGGAGGAAGGAAAAAAAAAAAACCTTAAAACAAACAAAACCAAACAAAAAACCCCCACTAAACAGATGATACATTTGAATGACTTCACATACCTGTTAATTTTAAACATTGAATTTGGTAGTTTAACCCTTTAATTATCTCTTTATGCAGAACAAGCCTATGCAAAGCTACTCACAACAGGGTTATCTTAAACAGAAAAACAAAACAGTAAGAAAAAAAACCTGCAGATATTTCCCATACTCCAGCTGTGATCTTAAACTCCTACCAACATTTTCAGTGGTAAAAAAAGGTCTGTATTCCTGTTTGCAAACTCAAATATTTAATAAGAAAGCTTAGCCAAAAGGCTGACTAAAAGACACACAGTACTAGATGGGGAGGAAATGAGTAGCTACATATATTAATTATCACCCTTTCTGTGATCACAGGCTCACTCAAGTTAAAATTTAAAGGGCTTAGATTACTTTCTGGTGAATTTTATTAGTTTTCCCCAAGAGGTGCAAAGACTAATGCTGTCACAACAGAAAAAGAGAGCATATACAGCGTCATTACAAGCTGAGTCACCCGAAAGCATTGAATCTTGCTTTATTATAAGACAGCATCTTAAATAGTCTCCTGAAGCACTATCATTTGTTATGCGATACAGTGATAACAGCGAGCTAACCCAGTACTACAATATGAAATCTGGCTCATCTGCAGAGTTCTTCTCAGTAGGCAGACCAAGTTCCCTTGCTGGTCTCTTTGGAGATAGCAGCTGCAGGCTTCTCTTCCTCTACTGCAATAGAGAAAAACGCAGAAAAAAGTTGGGGAGAGCTGTCATCTTGTTGTTGCTGATGGTAACATTCAGATATACCTCCTGAGAGCCATGCTGCAGGTGGGAAGAGGTGGTTGGGCAGATGTCCAAGAATTACAACCAAAGATTCTTCCTCATGCAGCTGTACCCATCGACTTATTCTTCCTCTCCGCCCAAGTTTTTCAGTTACTTTCTCTCTAAAGAGCAAAACCTTGAAGTTTAAAAATGTAAAACCTGAAGGGACTTCACCATGCCTTATTCATATCTTGTCATCATTCAGATCCAATACATGTATATTTCTCATATCCCAGTACTAGTCTAACCAAACAACAGTAACAGCTTCAAAACAGGTAACAGTGCTCTCAAACAAATCATACATGTTTCAATTAATTTGTCATTAAGGAATTTATGATCCCTGTGTTTTTTAGGGACCCACTACAGAAGATTGCAAAGCAAGAAACTTTAGATAATTAAAGAATGTGACTGGACTTTCTCCACCCCCAAAACTGGTAACTAGCCCACAAATACCATCTCCTGTCTTGTTTTCTTCCCTGTCCCCTTCTTTCTTGTCTCATCTCATTGGTTGGTGTCTTTATCAATTACCATATAAATTACTGTGTTGTGGCCACAGAAAAATTAACCGGAATATTTGCATATGGAATGATATTTTTAGCATGCTTCCCACAGAAAAGCAGAGTTGTTTCTACAATAAAAAAAACACTAAATCACTTGCTTTATATCACCTACTTTCATTTTAGAAGTCCATTTAGAAGTCCAGTGGAAAATAAGCACAGTTACTACATCCATGGAATGTTGTGCTTTTCCAGAGCAGATATTCCGGCATTTATCTCATGACGTAATTAATATTCTGTGCCAAACGTGGTGTTTTGGTTGCATCCTACAAAATACCTCATACAACTTGAGAACTCAGTGTTTCCAGGTCCCTTTACAATTCCTGTTTACCTTGGACATCCTACAAAAAACTTCCGTTTTGAGAGCCTTTAGTGCAAATGGTTTGTTCCAGTTACAAATTATTTGGAGTATTTGGCCTTGGAAGTAGTGCAATAAGTATAGTGGTCACCAGCATAGCCACGTAACTATTTAAACACCATGATACTTGGAAACTCTTCTCACAAAACAGAAGTCTACTCTGCAGGGAACTGCGCGGAGAAAGGTTATTTTTGTCCCTAAGAGCTTACTCAGTGTAAGGCAGAAAAAGAAGAGGAATACTGACATATGGGCAAGGATATAAAGAAACTAAGACAATAATTTCAGAACAATATACTCTGCTTTCGCCCACCAGCAGTCTACCTCAGCTTCCTTGGAGTGTCATCTATTACTTTACTAACTAGCTCTGCAGAATAGGAAGGAAACAACCATGCCTGAGATCAACAACATCCAGCAGTGGCAACAGAACTTCAGGAGATGAAAGGCTGTCTTCAAACTAATGGTAGAGCCTAAGCAGCACTTCAGTGACAAAAGGACAATGTTTGACTGTCAGCAACATCTTATGCTTCCTCTTGTTATTTTATAAGGCCATGATCATACTCTCTCTGCTGAAAAAGAATCATTTGACATTTGGATGTATGAAAATAGTAGTTATCCTGAGAACAACGGAATATATACCTGAAAGACTGAAAGGAAAGCTCATTTCTGGTACCATACACAGTCACTCAGTAACTGTAACACTTTTACAGTGCACCACATAGTGCAGGGTAAGCATATCCTAAGGAAATATTGTGCCTCAAACCAAGTAAGACCATAGAAATAATTACCTTGGAACATGGTATTACAATGATTTTTAAAACCTATATCCCTACTACCACCTATAAAAAAGGAAGCGAGCTCTTCACAAATTGATGACACAACCATATATGATAACTCCCTGCTTCTATTAGTAATTAATGCAACCCCAGAAATACACAAAAGCAGTTCAGAAAGACAAGCACAAAAGCAAGACATTATTCAAATACTACATCTTTAACAAATGCTGCTTATTTAGGGATCCTGGCATGCAGATATCAGCTTTTTATCTTCTATACAGAATCTTAATTAGAATTTCAAAACAATGTAGAAACTTTAAGAAGTGCAATTGATTCTTAAAGAGCATCCCTTCATTCCTGTAAAAAAGTTATCCCTACATTGCACCAACGAATCATATAACTCACCTGGCCTGGCTGGGGGGATAAACAATTAACAACCTCCTCCAGCATCACTGGTATGTGCAATCTTCCAAAGTTACTGTTTTCTGTACTTTGAGGTAACTCTTCAGTTTCACATTTCTGGATGGTTTGTTCATTTAACTCACTGTCAGAAAGCTTTTTTGCTGAAGAATGGATCCTTCTGGCCAATGCAGCCACAGTTACTGAAGTCAGTTTTAAGTTGCGCAGAAACAAGCATTTGCAAACTTGGCACAGACACAGAGAAAACATTTTGGAGTTGGTCAACCTAGAAAAACAGATGTTGGGAATTACTTCAAAACAAATATTAAAAACAGTAGAGATTTGTTTAAAAAACAAAGTGGAAATGCCATAAGTAAAGCATTACACAATCCAGTATGTGCTGTTCTATAGGTATGTCATGTCAGCAAAAAGGGAGAATCTGTTATTGAACTAATTTTGAATTTTATCTACCAATCAATCATATCCAAGCAACATTTTTTTTTTTTTTCATAAGGAACACCCCTCTTTTCCTTTTCACTGTGAGGACACTAACAGCATCACAATGTCCCAGAGATACTAACATTAAATAACTAATCAAAGGTGAGCACAACCAGCACAGTGACTTTACTTTCAGACCGTTCCTGTCCTTTCTCCTAATTGTAATGAGACAATTAGTCTGAAGAGCAGCACTCAAGTTGCCAAGTTTTACATATTTATAATTAAAATGGGAATGGACAAAATAAATACTGCAATTGTATTTAAAACAGTAGCATAATTTTGTGTTACACGTGGTAAATACATGGTTTTCATCATACATTACATCTCGTAACACCAAATAATTTGAGCACAGCCAGAAGCAAGAAACCTCCAGTATATAACTAACCAAAATACTACTTGAAACCGTGGAAGCATCAGAATGGTTAGCTATGTAGTTTGTCTTTTAAGTTAAAGAAGCGATGATTACCCCCCCTCCCCCCCCCTTTTCAAAACACACCAAAATAAGCCAGTAACCTACTAGGGTAGGGCTGTATGATTTAAAGAAATTCTCACCTTCTATTAAAAAAAAAACCCCACACTATTTGAAAGTTTAACACAGTTGATAATCAGCCTTTATTTATATCTGCATTTCTTTATGGAGCTGAGGCCTTTTGTATTACAGTATTGCATACTCTCTCCTGTCAGGCAGGAAAGTTACAAACTTTGACATAAAACAATCAGAAAAACTGTCATCTTACATTTCACTAACAGAAGAACAACTTTATTTTAACTATCAGATTGTTACATTCTTTGCTTGGATTTACCTAACCCGAGGCTTTGCCTATTTTGTCTGAACAAATATGAACATACCAACTCATCACCTCTTGGGAGTTACCCTCCAGAAAATTAAAGTCTCAGCTGTGCACTACCTCCCCTTATCTTAAACGTGAATGTAGGTATCATGCTATATAATACTGCACAGACATATCACAGCCCCAAGGTTTTGCAACAAACCACAACACCTCTACAAAAAAAAATGTGTGAACCAGGTGGAAGACCAAGCACTGATCAACTCACACTGCCCTTCGTCGGTACTAGCCCAGAAGGTGGTGTTAACACCAAGGACACACTTTGCTTACAATCAGCCTCATTCCACAAAGTTGAGGATTTTTTTTCTTAGAAGTGAGAAGACAGCATGCTTTCCTTCAGCACGTATCTTCAGTGCCATTTAGATGCGGTTTGGGGCAGCTACCTGCAGAGCGGGACTCTCACTGAAGCAGGCAATAAAGGCAGATCGGAAACAAAACCGACCCTCCCAAACACTGTTCCCCAGAAACGACCAGAGAAACCGCACCAGGCCCGCACCCCAGCCCGAACCAGAGCCCGCGGCGAGGGGTGGGAGAAAGCGGCCGAGAGATTGTTCCCCGCTCCCCGGCCGAAGGGACACGAGGGGCCGCAAGGAGCGAGCAGCCGCATGCCCGCCCCGCCAGGCCCCGTGGGGCAGAGACACACACACACACACCCTCCCCCCCCCCGCGGCCTCTCCCCCCGCCCCCCAGCCCCCCCCACCGGCCCGTTCCCCCCCCCCCCCCCCCCCCCCCCCCCCCCCCCCCCCCCCCCCCCCCCCCCCCCCC
>JAAGNO010013665.1:0-12308 GCA_033439905.1 Ceryle rudis | reverse complement strand
CTTCTCTGGACATGCTCCAGCCCCTCCCTGTCCTTCTTGGAGTGAGGGGCCCAAAACTGAACCCAGGATTTGAGTGTAGCCTCACCAATGCCACCCTGTAGAGGGGGGATGATTTCTGCCTGGTCCTCCTGGCCAGACTAGTGCTGATCCAAGCCAGGATGCTGGTGGCCTTCTTGGCCCCCTGGGCACATGCTGACTCATCTTCATCTGTTTGTTAACTAGCTCCCTGACCCCGGTCCTCTTTCGTGTGGTTATTTCCAGCTGCTCTTCCCCCATTCTGGAGCGTAGCAGGGGATTGTTGTGACCCAAATGACTGATGTTTTGCTCCACACCAGCACAGGTTTGCTGTGCTCAACTCTCTGATGGCCATCAATGTCCCTCTCGAACTGAGAGGCCCAAAACTGAATCAAGGATTTGAGGTGCAGTCTCACTGTGTACAGAGGTACAATGGCTTCCCTAATCTTTTTATTCCGTATTTTCTGTCTTTATATTCCATGAAGACACAGAAATTGGAGTCGAGCAATCTTTACTCATCTGTATGGTACCTTTAATAGCATTACTGAGGGTGAGTTTAAAGCATGAACAAGTTTCTGAACTGTATTTTTTAGCAATATTGCCAAATCCTGCAGTGTTACTGCAAGACACACATTTGCCATTTCTCATAACAGTTCCAGGCCAGGTGTCATGGGGTTAAACCAGCATACTCTTGTGCCGGTATCAGAGTAATATTTGTCACTGGCAACAGATTTTTGTTCTTCTAGGCTCCACACAGAGCTCATCTTAAAATCTGGCAGCATAACTGTGGCAGGAGGAGATGGAACTTGAAGGCTGTCTATGGACTTCTGAACAGTGATGAATGCAGCCCTTTGCATGGTGTGTCTTTGAGATCCAGAATCCTTAAGCACAGGGGAGGCTTGTGGTGTGTTGTCAGGGGCTGGACAGAAAGGGTGATCTATCAGGAGGATAGACCTTAAAGGTCCCAAGTGGTTTGAAAAACTGTGATGCAGTCAATCCAGCAGCTAAAATTGAAAAGGCTTAATACTGCCCCACCTCGTGGTGTAAGCAGAGTGCTCTGACAACCCGGAATCCATGCTGAGTTTGTAAAGCAAAGCTTGGAGAGGCAGCTGATGTAGCTGTGAAATGGCCAGAGAAAAAGAGGTCCTGCCACAGTTTTAGGCTTTGTCACGATTCTGAGGTGCTATCCTTGGACACAGCAAGCTGGTGGTGAAGTCTGTATTAGGGGTGATTTGATGCTGTGCAGCTTCTGCTGCTGCTGCATCTCATGGGTTTCAACCTGAGTTTTGTCCCTAAGGACAGGTGTGAAAGTGTGCGTTGCTTTTTCCTTCACATAGAGGGGACGAAGGGTGACGGCTTCAAACTGAAAGAAGAGAGATTTAGTTCAGAAATTAGAAGAAGCTTTTTCACTCTGAAGGTGGTGAGACACTGGCACAGGTTGCCCAGGCAAGTTGTGGATGCTTCATCACTGGAAGTGTGTGAGACCAAGTTGGATGGGGCTCTGAGCAACCTGGTCTGGTGGGAGGTGTGCCTGCCCATGGCAGGGGGTTTGAACTAGATGATCTTCAACGTCCCTTCCAACCCAAACTGTTCTATGACAGACACCCTATTCCTTGAGCTGTGAATTACTGGTGCATCACTTGAGACTGAAATACTGTGGACATGAAAATGGCAATGGTGGTTCCATCTCCTCGGTCAGCAGTGGGCGGGTCGAGCCACAGAAGTGAGTGAAGTAGCTCAAGGCAGACATCACCCTTAATGCACAGGCTGAGGCCAAACAGGGAGCTGGAGGCAAAACATCTTCCCACAAGTGCTGGTGTCGCCAGCTCTCCCCGGCGTGGAGTAAGGGTGCAAGGCTCATGCTTGAGCTTTGTGCTGTGGCTGCTGTCAGACCCAGGTTTTTAGGTGCCCTGTGATAACACGACTACAGCGAGTTGAGCGGGGACCAGCGTGGTGGTGAGCCCAGCTGCTCTCCTTCAGTCAAAGCCTTGTAGGAGTCTCTAATGTGGCTTAACATGTATAATTCAATCCATCCTTTCTTTCCGTGTTCAGAGCTGTGTAACTAAATATCAATTTGCTAAACACAACTTGAATAATGAAGCGATCCGTGGCTAAAAGCTTTCCTCAGTACATATAATCCCACTGAAAACCAAAAAAAAATAGGAAAAAAAATAGAGCTGTGTCCACTCCTCTGCTGTTTTAAAACAGGGCAAATATTCACAAGGGGCAGTATTCATCTTCATCCCTGTTTGCTCCAGGGATTTAAATGTGTACATGTGTGTGGAGTGTCCAGCAAGCGTGAGGTGGCGTACGCAGAGTATTGCCAGTTCTTTGTCCAGAGCTGCTGCTTTTCTTAGTCACCAGTCCTGGTTCATTCCATGGTGAAAGAGGTGAAAAGCTGCACCTCATGTTTTCAGTTTAGAGGTAACAGATGAAAAAATGAAAAATTTATGTGCAGCATGGTCATGTTTTGCCTAAGAGTCTAGCTCTGGATCTGGTTTGTACCACTTGAGCTCAAATCGTGCCAGTAGCATAGATTATTTTGGTTTTCCTCAGTTGCAACTTTGCTCCCTGTGACGAAACACAAACATCTGGTCGCTTGTAAGGGGCTAAAAATATTCTTTTAGCTGATAAAGGCATGATACGACTTTCAAAACCAGAAAGTGTTCTTCCCCTGTGCTGTTGCTTTCTTTAGGTCGCTTGGTGTTTGTGATGCCAAAGCTTCCTGCAGGAGAGACTTGGGCTGTGGGCTTGGCAGGCTGGAGACAGGGCTTCTCAGTGGTTTCCTCTCTTTGCTCTGGGGAAGACCATTTTTTGTGTGCTCGTTGAATTAACAACTCAAACCTGGGAGTTTGCTGATGGCGCTCGCTGCCGTGCAGTGGGGTCGCCGCTCGCTGCCGTGCAGTGGGGCGCTGCCTCGTGCTGGCGATTTTGCAGCTCGTATCTCAAAAATGCAGGGTGAGGTTCCAGCAAGTAACATCTGTTTTCCTGTAATTTTTGTATTGGAAAGGGTCAGCTTTTCTAAGCTATTTTTGTAATTAATTGAGTACAGAAGTTTGTTACCTAGTTCCTTTTTTTTTTAAAAAAAAAAAAGCTTCACTTTTTTTCTGCTGCTTCCTTTTCTAGCTGATGACAAACATTTATTTGAATTGTAGCAGTATACCATGAAAACCACAAAATTTACCTTGAAGAGCTGCTAAACATCTGCTAGAGTCCTACAAACCTAAATGCTTTGGTTTGGTTTTAGGCTAGCCTGTTTGGGCACTGCTTTTCCTGCTGGTGCTTTGGCCCAGAGAGTATAAACTTGCTTATCTACATCCTTTTGTGTGTGTGTTGCTGACCCGTAGAAAAGTGGTTTTTGTGGTACACTAGCTATTTTTACTTTGCAGAACAAAACCCAGCCTTTGTATTTGATAACTAGGTGCAACAAGCTGCATTAAGATAACCTGTTCATAAGGGAGAGAGAAGGTTTGCGACACGAGTAACACTAAACATTTGCTCTGTAGATCCTTAAATCCTTTGGTATTATATTAAAAGGAGCTTGGATACTGGTTATGGGCCAGAGCTGCGTAGTAACAGAAAATTTAACAAATATAGAGCAGGAAGGAGTCCCTCCCACAAAGTGGTGTTTGTAATTAAAAAAAACAAAACATTGAAGCTCTTGAGAAATCAGTAGCAATATCAGAAAGGACGAGAAAGTGCTGCGTGTAGAAGGCTGAAGCTCAAATCTGTTGTCTCTTCTGTGCCAGTATCTTAACTATTATTTTGCAGTAATTTTGTCTTTAAACACAAATTACAAACTATTGGTAAATGTCTTTCTGGTGACTGCTTCGGGTTTTTTCTCCTCCCCAGGTAGGAGAATGCCAGCACGAATATGAAGCGAGCCGACTCCTGAGCTTGCCACAGCACCTGGCTGCTCGCGTTGGATGGTTAGCGACGGGAACTTGCCTCTTGCCGAACTGCTTCCTCGGACAAGATGAAGCTGAGGTGGAGCTTTCTGACGTGCTGGAGTCGCAGTGACTGCTGCCCAATTTAAAATCCATGTCAGACTGTGCCCTGGCTGCCTGGCAAGATGAAAGAAGTGGTGTTGTGGTCACCCGAGGAGGTGACGAATTGGCTAACGGAAAATGCTGTGCCGGAGTATTGTGAGCCGTTAAAGAGCTTCACCGGCCGGGATTTGATCAACCTCACGGAGGAGGATTTTAAGAAGACGCCTCTCTCCAGGGTGTCTTCCGACAGCGGACAGCGGCTGTTGCACATGATAGAAACTCTAAAAATGGCTCACCACATCGAGGCTCACAAAAACGGGCATGTCAACGGGCACATCCATATCAGCATGAGCCACACTACGCATGAGAACGGCTTTAGCAGTAAAACAAAACTGAACGGGATGCCAAATGGGTATAAGAAGGAGATGATAAAGATCCCCATGCCAGAGCCAGAGCGCTCACAGTTTCCTATGGAATGGGGCAAGACTTTCCTGGCTTTTATTTATGCACTTTTTTGTTTCATCTTTACCACGGTGACTATCTCAGTCGTTCACGAACGAGTGCCTCCCAAGGAGGTGCAGCCTCCCCTACCAGATGCATTTTTTGATCGCTTTGATCGGGTGCAATGGGCTTTTTCTATTTGTGAAATCAATGGCATGATCCTTGTAGGACTTTGGTTTGTTCAATGGCTGCTCTTAAAATACAAGTAAGTAAAACCTTTTGAAAACTGAGTGCTAGGATATAATTCTGACATCTTTTGGAAGCCAGATACTCCATTATATCTGAATAAAATGAAGCTCCATGTGACCTTTCTGATTGCGGTTTCCCAAACCGAAAGAGATGTCCTGCCGTTGGCAAACGGCAGTTTGTGTGGGCTGCTTGTGCAAAAGGGAGAAGTTCAGCCCAACTACTGCCTAAGAAGCAGCCCTTGTGTTGTTTGCCTGCATGATTAACTTAAGCCCTTTTGCCATGTGAAAAGCCATGAATTCGATTTAATGATGTTCTTAACTCAGTGGACTGTCCTTCCTGGTTAGAGGGAGCGCAGCTTACACTGCTGTGAACCAGCTTGGCATCAGTTAAATGTCCCTGCAGTTCACCTGATGTAAAGATCTACCCTGAGATTATGATGCTCTTGGACAAAACCAACTGGCAGTGGTTTAGTCCGTGCACCTCAGTGGTGCTGCATGAAAAAGCATTGAGTTACATTAGACGGAACAGGTAATGTCAAACACCAAGTATGTCAAAAAACTGATCATAAAATACGCAAAAGCAGAGATATGCAATGAATTTGCAAGGTCTTAGTGGATGTTTGCCCCGGTGCTCCTACCGGTCAGAACTGCAAGGGTGAAATTGCCTGCTGCTGGAAGTAACCTACCCCTTACCCTTTGCAGACCACGTGTGGCTGGCAGTGTAGGCTGCTCAGTGTAGGGTATTTATACTGCCACAAGTCCACACCTCGGGCTGCCTTAACCGCAAGTGTCTGTTATAAGCCCTTGTGCTGCCAAGGCTGTGAATGAAGTGGTCATGGTCAAATGGTTTTAGGTATGAGGTGGCATATCACCTTTTCCTTCAAAAACCAGGCACGAGCATGTCCCCACTGCTGCCCAGCCCAAATTCCGCTCATACAGCGTCTCATTCTTTACCTGTTTGCTGACTCTTTTTATGAATTCTGTGTAGGAAGCTGAGGAGGGAACGTAAATCAGGCCCCACTGTGTGAAATACAAGATCCGTTGGTTCACAGGACTTTGTAATGACCTTAGAACTACAGATTTCCCTTTTTGCAATAAGTAAAAACAGAGGCCAAAGGTTCACTTGCCCTTTTAATGAAGAAAACCATTAAAACTTAAATATTAGAATGTGGCTCACCAGCTTTATAAGGTGTAAGTGGCTTGAAAAGAGAATCACTGAGCTGGGGCAGGATACGCTTGTGTGACAGAGCTGTGGAATTCCATAGGACTGTGACAAATGTTTAAGTAACCCACAAGACAGAGATGATGGTTTGTCTTTTCTGCTGCTTTCTACTACTTTATTTTATCAGGTGAAATGATGGGCCATTATAGACTTTTACAGAGGTGACATTCATTAAAGAGGAGTTGTTAGAATGGTTAATTTCTTACAGGACTGTTAAAAAAACAACTGTGAGATTGTGCTTTGTGGGGGGTTTGGGGTGGTCTTTTTTGTCAGGTTTTTGGTTGGTGGGATTTTGTTTTGTTTTTCTTTCTGCGTGGGGATTTTGTTGTTGGTTGATTTTTAAATATGCACATCTGTACAGCAGGAAGGGTTTACTCTGCTTTGGCCTCTTGTTTTGTTTATGGCTGTAAGCTTCAATGTCACTTCTGTGTTGGTAGCTGCAGTGCTACCACCTGTACTCCAGCTCGTCTTCCACCACTCTAGCTGCCTGCGGTGAACATGGGTGGCCATTAACTTTCTTGGGGTCTCTGAGCATAAATGGTGTTCAAAACTAAGGGAAGTACCTTGAGAAGGTGTCGTGGGATTGCTCTCAAGAATGGGGTGTCAGGTTAACAGGGAAGTAGGAGGGATCAAACACCCTGTGCTGGAGCTGAGCAGAGTCTAGATTAAGAACAGCAGAATCCATCGGGTCTCTGGAGATTTCAAAGCAGTGAGACATGAGTTGACTTGATGATAAAGTAAGTTGTTATCACTGACAGATGTGAGGATTTCCCGCCCTGCTCCCACAACTGTATCCCAATTTACTTTGATGTGTTTGTGGTTTTACTTGCTTTAGAAGGACTCTTTCTGGTATGAGGGGAAGATATCGGGGAGTTGCAGAGCTTTCCAGTCCCAGTATCAGCCCTGGAAGAGCTGGTCAGTATGCATACTGGTCACAAAATGCTTTGGAGACCAAAAGTCATCTTTTCAATGATCAGAGGTATCAAAGACAATGAGTCCCAAGCTGTTGGTAAGCAGCAGAAAGGGAAGGATGGGAGGGGTGTTCATGAGAACAGGAGCCCAGTGAGGTGGCATTATCTGGAGGACCTCATTCTTATGGCTTTGGATGGTGAACCACTAAGCACTATAAAAAGAGCAGAAGCAATTCTGTGGCATTGGTTTTCACCCCTCTTTGAAGGAGAACCACCTTGATGGTGTCAGGGTTAGCCATTGATGCACTTCATTCAAGATCTGAAGATAAGGTGTGAAGCCAGGTGTCTGCTGGGCACTGTAAGACCTGGTTTCTCACCTACTCAGATGGTAGAGATACCATTCACAGATGTCTCCATGTGGAAGCTCGGGGTCATTGGTGAAGCAGCAGTGTTGTTACCCATGAGCTGAACTGCACCCAGGGACTGAGGTGAGGCAGTTTCATCATTTCAGACTTTCAGCAACACTCCTTTGGCAAGTAGTGATACTCCTGTTGCTTATTCTACCACATCCATTGTTTGACAATAACCTGATTTCATCCATGCTGAGCCTGCTGTTCTCCCAGGCAACGAAGGATGATAGAGATGTGTCATTCATGGTACTGATCACTCAAGTCTTCCTTGCTTAGTCCAGGGATTGCATGATGATGTTGGGTAGGACCTACGCGTTGTCTCTGTTGTGCTGCAGAGTTGAGACCAAATGGAAGAGGATGTTAGGTGTTCCTGTCCAGTTGAGCACAGTGCAGGGTTTCCTGTGGCCCCCATTACTGGTTTCTTGCGTGGAAATTAATTTTGCCTTCAGGTAGAGACTGGAGTTTCTGTCAGGCTTCAGGACAAGGATTTGGTGATGAAATCGGTGACAGCTTTCTTTGAACATCCGTGACAGAATACTGTCCGTGGCTTTGGCTTGGCTTGGTTCAGTTCCTCACTAGAAAGCAGGAGCAGGGTGGGTGTGGAGGTCTTGGCTGGAGACTCTGGGCTGCCCAAGCCTTTTTCCACAGACACCACTGGGAGCTGAAGGAGTCCAGGCGAGCTGCCGAGGCAGAATTAACTTCTCTGGGAAGTGTTCCAAGATGTTTTGGGAGAAGTACAATGATGGGTTTTGGCCACACGTGACGTCTGCACGCTCACAGGATTGAAAAAGCTGCGTGCTCACTGCATGCATTAAGTGAGGTCTGGGTAGTTGTAATAAAAGTTGTCTTGGCCAGTAACAAGATTAGAGGTTGTATTTCTAGGTGGGTCATTATCACACACGCACAAATCCTTTGGAGAAGGGAAAACATGAGGCTTTTTACTTTTTTCTTTTTTTTTTTTTCTTAACTATTACAATACAGAGCACTTCGATGCTGACTTTCCTAAGCTAAAATACGCTAAATACAGCTAAACCAAGGAGGTTTGTGGGCAATTTTAGTAAAAAGTTCAACGTTTGATAAAACTCTGCTGCTTCTTCAGTCTCTCAAAATACTACACTGCTCAGGCTTTAATCCCCAGCCCCCCTGTTTGTCTTTATACCAGGTTATAAAGAAAAGCAAGTTGTCTGGTAATAAAAGCCAAGCAGAAGTGTGAGAAATTTATTGGATCACACTTCTGAGAGAAAAATTCCCCATGTGAAAGGCAAAGGAAGACTGCTGCCCCAGTGGCATGAACAGTGCCTTCCTGCCACTCTTAAATTTCAGTCCCTGGAGCTACACAAATAAAAGTTTGCTTTATTTAACTCCCAGCTTTGTACATGTTTACAGGAGGAGAGGGAAGAAAAGCTATCAAATACTCTGTTTCAATAACAGTGAGCACTTGAGTGCAAAATACATTTACATGGTGATAGTTGGAGCTTTTCTGATAAGACACTCGAGTTGTCATTGATCTGGCAGTGCAGAGTCACACTCTTCCAAGAGTGGAGCACTGTGGTTTAATAACTCTACCAAAAGCTATTTAAAAATAAAAAAGATGGGTGACCTTGAGCTTCAAAAGAACTCTGCTTGATAGAAATACTATTTATTTTTTTTTTTAAGTGAATGCTTCAAAATAGCAACAGATGAATGCCAAAACTTGCAGCCTGTGTGGTAACCCTTGTATTCCCCAGATGATCATAATTGTAATTAACAATTCAAATTCAACCCAAACCGACAGGGTCTGTGACCAGCAGGACACCAAGGGCTGATGTGGTTAAGGTCATCAACTGCTGTAACTGCATTTGCCCTTGATTTTTGTAACTCTGGCAGCAGTTTCTTTGCTGAACTCCATGAGGGCTCAGATGGAGGTTGCTCCTGTCCTGATGGCTGTGCCAGGAGGGGTTTAATTGTTGTTCTCTTTCCTTGTGATGTTATTAGCTGCTATGTAGTGGTGAAAGTCAACTGGCCGGTTTGGGGGCTGGCTGTCACTCCTGAGTGGAAGCTGCGGTTCTTTACCCCGTGTGCTCTTGCTGGTTTTGCAGAAATCCATTGCTGCCCCCCAAAGCTGCATCTGCCTTCTCTGTGTACATCACTGACTGGCAGCCCTCCTCTTTGCAGCTATGGCTGTTTGCCTTGGGAGTGGCTTCCCGTGAAAACACCCTGTCCTGTAACCAGTACAGCTCAAAGGTGGTATTTTGGAGGTTTCTTGATGATGTGAGTTGCTGCCTCTTTCATGGCACTTAAAGATGTGTTCTTGCTCATTTGGGTCATAAAAGCTCTTTCTTCTCGGGAGCCCTTTGTAATTACTAAATGAGTGTGTCAGCCAAAGTAAATTGACTCCTTTTCATCTTACAATGAAAATATTGCAACTCTATCCCCCGCCTTGAGGAGAAAATTAGTGACCACTCCAAGCTAATGGAGGGGTGTGGGGCATGAAATACCTTTCAGTGTCTTCAGCACTAAATCTGTACAGGCTTTTGTATTCTAATCCTCACCTTTCCTGTAATCACCTTCACAGGTGATGCTCTCTGAGTTGCTCTTCAGCTTCTGACCATCAAGTGGGAATATTTATAAAGTAATTCAGTATTCTCAGGTGTAAGCCGATACTGTCACAAGCTTCAAAAGAATTGAGAGCTGTTGGTATTTTATTTTATTTACCTTTTTTATCTCTGCGTATTTTGTTGGCATTGAATGACATCCTTATTTTTTTCCCCTCTCTTTTTTTTTTTTTTCCCCTCTCTTCTAGGTCTATAATTAGCAGAAGATTTTTCTGTATAGTTGGCACACTATACCTATATCGGTGTATTACAATGTATGTGACTACACTCCCCGTACCTGGCATGCATTTCAAGTGTTCTCCAAAGGTAAATTCCTTTCCATCTTTTAATCCGCATGTTTTTCCTTTGTCCTGCTGTTACCAAATCTGCCAGCAGCACTTTCTCGGTAATTGTTATAATTTGAAAATACAAGTTTGGTGCGATGGGGATGTCCTTCAGCAGATCATTAGCTTCCTTCTCAGTCAAGGTGTTCATAGTTGCTTTGTGGCAGTGCCTGCATTCCCACCATTTTCAAAGTGCTAATCTACGCAGTTTCTGTTGGTTTTTTGACTAAAAGTGCATGGTCAACTTTTTTTCTATCTCCACCGAAACAGTCAAAGGTGTGCAGCCTGCAGAGGTGCCAGGTGTGACTCACTGATGTCTAAACACAGCGGTGTGTCAAATCACAGAATCACAGGATGGTGGGGGTTGGAAGGGACCTCTGGAGACTGTTTTGTCCAGTGTCTCTGCTCCAGCAGGGTCACCCAGAGCAGGATGCCCAGGGTCACATTGTCCAGGAGGGTCTGGAATCTCCAGAGGAGACTCCACAACCTCTTTGGGCAGCCTGGGCCAGGCTCTGCCACCCTTACAAAGAATTTTTTCCTTCTGTTCAGATGGAACCTCCTGGCTTCCAGTTTGTGCCTGTTGCCCCTTGTCTGTCACTGGGCACCACTTGAGAAGAGTCACCCCATCCTCTTGATCCCTTCCTATTAGATATTGATCAGTACTGATCAGAACCCCTCTCAGGATTCTCTTCTCCAGGCTTAAACAGCCCCACATCTCTCAGCCTTTCCTCAGCACAGAGATGCTCCAGTCCTCTCAGCATCTTTGTAGTCTCCACTAGACTCTCTCCTGTAGTGCCTTGTCTCTCTTGAGCTGGGGATCCTAGCATTGAACACTCCAGAGGTGGCCTCACAAGGGCAGAGTAGAGGAGGAGGAGACCCTCCCTTGACCTGCTGGCCACACTCTTCTGAAACCACCCAAATCCAGGTATGATTTGTATTTGAAAATGACCCAAAGAGATTTTTCTGAGGCGGGTGAAACTCCCTCTCCTTTGCAGCTGTTTGTCCCTGCATATATTTCTGCAGTTGTGCAAAAGTTGCAAGCTGGGCTTCCGCAGCAGGGAATAAGGTGCATGTATTAGACACAAAGTGTGGTTTCTCTTTAGTGATTCATATCCTTGCCCCTTCTGGGGTTGTTTTTTGCTATAGCATGATTTAAGCAGAGAAAGGGTGGGGAAAACCACAACGTTTCTGTGAAATATCTACAGCATGCACAATTCAGCAGTGTTGTGTGCACAGCCCTAAGTTAGAGGACAGGCAATAAAATTACTGATTTGCAGGTAGTAAAACGCTGATGTGACTCGGTACACGTGCTGTTGCTGTTTTGGTGAGGATTCCTGGTATATATAAACAAAGCCAAAACACTTTGGTTCCTCGGAATAAAGCCACCGAATGCACTAGGAGCAGTTGATTGACAAGGCAGAGCGTTTGCCAAGCCCCGTGTGGCTTTTCGAGGGACCGAGGTGTTTTGTAAAAAGAATGGAGTGGGAGAGGAGTCAACAGTGTATTTGATCAGCCAGCCGTTACGAAATAAAAAAGAAAGAACGCAGGTATTTATGGGCTGAGCGAGTAAATTTGCCAGTGTGGGAAATTTACAGCGTTGGCAAGTCTGGCTCATTACTCAGGTAAAGACAAGCCTATGTTGTGCTCTTCTGTTGCCCCAGGAAGTCTGGGGAATAGTTGGGCTTTCTTCAAAGCTATCAATATCCTGGTCAGTAAAAATAACCTCTGAACACCTTATTGAGCTATATATGATAGTGAAGCGTGGGCTTTGGGGAGCATTTTAATGTTTTGTAAGGAACTGTCAGTAGAAAAACGATGGGATGAGGTTCAGCAAGGCTAAGAGCCAGGTCCTGCCTGTGGGTTACAACAGCCCACTGTGATGCTCCAGACTGGGGGAAGAGAGATGGAAACTGCCTGGTGGAAAAGGATATGGTGGAGGGGAGTAGTGGTGGCTGAAGATGAGCCAGCTTGTGCCCAGGTGGCAAGAAGGCCACCAGCATCCTGGCTTGGATCAGCACTAGTGTGACTGGAAGGGCTAGGGCAGGGATTATCCCCCTGCACTGGACACAGGTGAGGCCACACTCAAATCCTGGGTTCAGTTTTGGGCCCCTCACTCCAAGAAGGACAGGGAGGGGCTGGAGCATGTCCAGAGAAG
>JAAGNO010013663.1:133616-146106 GCA_033439905.1 Ceryle rudis | reverse complement strand
GAACATGGGGAGCTGTGGGGCGGGGCCTGTAGAGTGGGATCTGTGGGGCAGGAGTCTGTGGGGTGGAATGTGTGGGGCAGGAATCTATGGGGTGGGAAGGGTAGGGGAGGGGGGAAGAGGGGAGCGAGAGGGAGGAGAGGGGAGAGAGATAAAGAAAAGTACATCTATTGCAAATCTCAGGGAACAAACTTGAGAAATACTAACTTGATCATCTATCTCATACCTCAAGAGTCCTGCTATTCCTTTGGATTTTACCAATGGAAATACAGAAATGTGATGACTTTTTTTTAATTTATTTTTATTTGGGGGAATGGTTACAGAGAATAAAGGGGGAGAAGGAAAGAAGGCTATAAAATACGATAAAGGTATAGTGCCAAATAATGCACTATCAAGATGAACTGACATTACTAGAACAGATATCATTCCTGGCCCTATTTGATGGAGCTTATTCACTGTGTTCATCACTTCTTATCCAAGCTGTCAGGAAAATTGTAGCACTTATAGTGTTTTTTTGTAGCACAGTATTAACAAAAAACACACCTTTGAAAACTGTGTTAAACAAACTGAGATAATTCATGACAGAGTTGCTAAACTCACAGGAAATGGGTTTGTTTTCTGACCACCGAGCCAAAATCTTTAAGATTTTTCATGACAGGCACTTCTCATGTAACCACTGCTTACATTTTTCTTGTCAAGCTCTCTCTCAAATCTCAGTCTCATGGAGTAATTGGCAAGAAAGTAGACAACTTCAAATTCTTCCAACTCTCAAGTGTTAACTGGCGATTCAAATAGAATCTAGTGGGTCACGCATGTGCCACATCACCACTCTAGTCAGTAAGCACTAGTACCTAATAGACCGAAAACATTTGGACTATTTGTTCTTTTAAATTAACATTGCATGCAAACCATTCTATATAATTGAGCTCTGGGATAACATTGTGATATTAGGGCAAGATTTGAGCCAGTCTCAACTGTCATTACCGCGCTAGAGTAGCATAAACACAATACCCAGTACAGAGTCTGATCACATTTGTTTGACAGTTGCATGCAGAGAGCACGTCTCTCATCATTTACATCTCTGCATGGGAATTAGAATTCTGTCGATGTTGGTGGAGTCAGACCAACATACAGCCACAGTGAGGAAGGAAAGAGAATCAGCCTGCATCCCATACTAGTAGTTGGATAAAATAAGTAGAGCTGGTCAAACAGTGAACTCATTCAGAATTAAGTCATTAAATGAGTGAGCTCTGATATTAGTCACTGAATCGTATTATTCATTATAGGCAGATAATTGCCAGGTCATTTGCAAAATACTTTTTTGGCTCATGAGGATTTCACAAATTTTAACCATTATTCCTTTCTTCAAAAAAAAAAAAAAGCTTCAGTCACCCAATAAAGAAACCCAAACATATGAACTGGATAATCCATTATATATCACAAGCATTGTCTAACTGAAATGAACCTGTCATGAATAATCCATAGACCAAAATAGATGCACCTAATGCTTAAAACAAACACAGTCAGCGATAACAGTCTTACAGAAAGTAGGTTGTTTATTGTATAATTTATTTGCAACAAATAATTCAGGGTGCTGATCTCTTTCCTAGAACACATTTAAAATAATGCCTATTTTGATAGTAGAAAAAAAAAACATTAAAACAATTAAATGTGCAAATTAATTAGATATAGGTTATAGGTATTCAAAAAACCTGAAGGTTTACTTTAGAGCTAACAAGGAAAAAGAGCAAGATTTTTAAAATTATATGCATAGATTCTATATTGCTCCTTCTTCTGGATAATAGAGAGGTGATCTTCACCACAGGGTCAAAAAAAGTCATAAATTGCTGAGAACATAATTATCATTACAAACACATGGCCCCCTACTCTCCATCAGCCTCAACACATCATCAGGCAGTTTGCTACATGCACAAGACCAACCTGAGTGCTACCTTCAGTAGGGTAGTTTTGGTAGTTAACATGTTATCAAGAGATATTGTCAGGGAAAAGACAGTAGTGAAATATTTAAATTACTACATCCAGTAACACTTCATCACTATGAATAAAATAGGACTTTACTCTTCTAAGGATGTATTTTTGTCACCTCCAGTTGTTATCTCCTTCAATGACAAAGATTAATCAGAATTAAGTGTCATCAGTCCTTGAATGAGAAACTCCTCCTGCAAAATAAGACTTTAAAAGACACAGAGCAAATAATTCAGACATTTTCTCCATATAATTCTTATCACCCTTTGAAGTTTTTCCTCTTGAAATTCCAAATCTGGGTCTTCCTTTAATGAGCCAGCTGCTTAGAAAATGGCCAGTTTGCTTATTTTCATCTGTTTTACCATTAAGTATCTCCTTGAAAAGCTTTCTAAATTGTTTCAGAATTCACAGGGTCGATGGAGATGGCAAACCCACTCGCCTTCCCTCTTCCCCCCCAAAACCTACAACATAGCCTGGACTTCGTTTCAGTAAAACACTTTTCTTCCATAAAAGAAGTAAAAAAAATACAGTGAATGTATGTTCCAAATCAGACCATTCTAATCTGCTTCTGTCTGCTTTTCTTAGTATCGCATCTTAGAAAACTTGTTCAACTTTGTGTCTAAAACTCAGGGGTGGTTGGGGATGACTATTAAAGGGAGTTGTACTAAACTGAAAACAAGCAGCTGAAAATGTTCGGAGGGGACCGAAGACTTAATCCTGCACCATCCTATTCAGGGGAGCCGGTTTTAATAATGCAAGTATCTTAACTTGTCAAATTTCACATGCGGAACAGCTTGCAAGACTCTGTGCATATTTTGCAGTACCCTGGAATGTTTTCTGATGAAAACCAGGTGTACAAATTGTCTTTTGGGTGTTTTCACAGTAGTTAATAAAGGGAAATAATTTTCAAGGACCAGAAGTAAGTGCCTGGTGCCCCAACAATCGTCCTCAAAATACTTGAGGGAAGAGGGCAGGGCTTTTCAGGGACTCTTATGTACACAGAACAAAGAGTGTAATCACTTTGCATAACTTCCCTCAGGAAGCTGACAAACTGAGAAACAAATCTGAGGTCACTGCAGGCTAACACCGCAATTACCTTACCCTCCTCTTTCCCTAAGGGGTGTCCCTTGTGCTTTTATGAGTTTCAGAAGAGTGCTCAGCAGATGCCTACCTTCCAAAAGAAAGGCTTGTGTCAAGGGTTTTCTCACGTGCAAATCTGAAAAGTTAGGGGACAAGGACATGCTAAAGTATTTCCCTGATTCAGGGCTTGGATGAATAGATAAAATCTTCAGACTTTTTTTCAAGTCTCTTCTTAGACTCCTCTGGCTCCAAAATGCACAGCGATTTAAATCATGTTATGTACATTATCTTTTACATTATCTGCTCCTAAGCACTCCTAAGTACCTCTTCTAATTTTGGCCTAGCTTCTTCTGTTAGCCTCTATCTTTTTACAGCTTCAGAATAAAATCTGTGAAATGTTCTTATCTTATATATATATTTTTTAATTTTAAGTTCAGTTTTTCATATTTATCTCCATATCTCTGCCCCCTTGGGATAGAGGGGTCATATCCGTAGCAATTAACAGCTGTAAATAATGCAATGTCATGTAACAGTACAGATTTATGAAAGCCACACGTTAGAAAACTGTAGTTGGAAACAGCCAGGTTTTACTAAACCATGACAATATTCTCAGACATCTACCTAATTCAGACTGGTAGTTTTACAAGGAATATAAAATTTTGGTCTAAATCTCCTTTAACATTGTCTGGACCCAAGCATAACCATCTCTTCTTAGACATCTTTTTGGTTTTGGACACACAGAGAGTGCTTTTTATACAGAGAGAGAGGAAAAAAATGCAAAGGCAAAGAGGAAGAGAACAATTAATATGATTTATTAATAAAAAATATGCATTAATCATTAGCAAGCCATTCTACATTCATCACTTACAGGAAGGCTCATCATTCAAATCATTTTTGGTGCCAATGTTAATTGCCTGATCTTGGGGCTGATCTTCCTTCTCACTGAAGTTCACAAGAAAACAACTTCCACCAAGTTTTACAGGAACCCTACCCATTTTGCCAGACACATGCCCATTCATGACAGTTGAAGAGCTACCCCCTCATCTCTTCTCCATTTTCATATAGATTATCTCCTAGGCTGCTTTCTTCCTTTTTTTTTTTTTTTTCTTTCACAATAACATCTGTACAGTCATTTTATCAGCCAGATGTAACCTACAGCAATTGCTTCATCACTGAAGCTGCTGAAAACACCACATTTTTCCTCTGTAAATAAATTCACTGTTTGCTCTTACGTATCACATGTGCAATCACTACAAATGTAATGTCTCATCTGAACATATGCATTTAAGGTTCACCTGCCACTAAACCCACTAATTTTAATAGTGTCATAAAGTAACACACTTCGAGCAGGAAGCCAGCTTAGTACAAGGATGAACAATACATAAAATACATCACCTCTCTATTGTCATAGCAGATGACATCTTCTGTGGCATATCTTCATGTAACAAAATGCCTCACTTTGCTTTACGCATCAGACTGCTGGCTTCAGAGGCTGAAATTCTTCTGGTGTTCAAACTTCACTGCTAGAATAAGGGGCAATGAACCATCACCTCCTCCAGCAGACACCAGCTTGCACAGGAAAGCTCTCATGGGACATGACAAATCCACAAGCATCTTGGTCCAGGCCAAATCTAGAAGTATAAAAAAGCCTGGGGCTCACTAGAGTGTGCATGAGCTACGTACTCGGGATACTGGCTCAGACAGGCTTGGAAAACAACTGGACAACAGGCAGCTAGATCCACGTCACCCAGGTACACAAGCGTCTATCTCTAAAGATGTTATGCTACGTGCATCAGCAGGCAAAGCAACCACACATTTCAGCGCTGTGTCACGGAGGAGGTTTTCCCTCCCCACATATGCAGTACACGCTTACCTTTAATATCATCCCCACCACATTTTTGTCACTAAAACGGCACTAGTGGAAAATTACCACTAATTCTTTTTTTCATCTTTCAGAAGAAATGCTTCCCCATTATTTTATTTCAAATGTTCACATCACTTTGAAGCCATTTTCAAAATCACTGACGTTTTTATTTTACCAGAAGCACTCATTTCTTAGCCTTCACTAAATAAGAATGTAACCCCTGCTGCTTTCTGTGAATTGGCATTTTCAAAAGTTATTTTGAAAATTACTCAAAAATTGTTTTTAGTGTAGTTTTCACTGAAAACACAGCATAGAAAAGTTGATTGGAGATGGATCCATTTCAAATGGTGTGTTTTGGGTTGTTTCAAACGCACACACGCACACAAATCGTTTCTGTACTTTCTGTCTCATTAAACCTACGATAATTTCTATCAAGAGCTCCAGAATGTGCTAATGGACTTCAACTCCCCTGACATCAATGGGAGCAACACACATTTCAGCATCTCGCAGGAGGTAACTGGCACCACGTGACCAGATTTTCAAAGGACACACTTTCTCAAGCTACCTTTGTCCTGAAAGAATTCAATTTAGTCAGCCCTGAAGCCTGTCTCATTCATACAATTCATGTTTACAATAAAGCTACTTCTCCCATTGTCCAGTGCACATCTTTCAAAAACAGCTATTAAACGGCTGCCTCCTTAGTCCACAGTCTCTTTAGTTTGTAAAACCCGTCTCAGTCTCATCTCTCTACTGGAATGTCAGCAGAGCACTTCACCATTGTCTGGTTAGGAAGTGTCTAACTCTATGTAAAGTTTTAAGAGTGAGCAAAGAAACAAAAAAGGCAGGTTTCTGACTAAAAATAAGCTAGCTATTGGTTACACAATATAAAAAAGGTTTGAAGCATTCAAGCCAAGTTAGAAGGTTCTGGATTTGAAGCAATGACAACAATAATAAAAAAAATCACAAACTGAATTGACTAAATCAATTTTCTTGTAAAAGTGTCACAATTACAGATGGTAACAATCTGGAAATAGCTGCAAAGAGAAAATAATTACAAAGGGATGAAAATGTATTAATGCTCAGTCGTACTGGATGTGTGGGAAAGTATATTCTGATATATTCCGGCTGTCCTTAATTCATCATCTGACTGTACTAAGCACCCACTTTTACAAACAAAAACATTGCCTACAGTTGTTGAAATCCTTTATTTAGTAATCTGTGTAGGCTGAAATGTTGAAATTGGTTTCTAAATTCCTGGCTTCTGAATCTGTCTTCAAAGTTGTCTTTGTCTATATTATCATACAGCTGCAGGATTTAATCAAAGGTCATGAGATTTACCAATTTCTGTCAAACAGCCTAACATCATTTCTTCCAAGGAAAGACCTACTATTTTAGAACTTGCAAATACAAGGAAATGCCACTTGATTCCCCATCTTTCCAAAACAAAGTATCACACCAAGAATGCAATGCAGGAAGAGGAAAACCTTGGAGTGTTTTACAAAGTGGGTGTTAGTATGGCTTAAGAAAGCCGGAAAATAGCAGCAAAGGTTTAGCCAAACATCCAAAGTCAGCAGACTTCAAGCACCCACGGCACTCATGTCCTTTTTTAAGGCACTGTCCTCAGGTAGTGCTCTGTGAACCACTGCTCAGTTGCTGCATAAGCTGATCAAGTACCTCCTGTCAAAAGTTACCCTAGACTGCCAGTATCCTCTGCCTCATGTGCTCAAAGTTGCCTGGTATGTTCTAGAAATTAAACCCAAGCTGTCTGAGAAGTCCAGCTCAGCAAGCATGCTGAACATTCACCTCTTCAACCACAGGATCACGCACCTCAGTGTGGAGCCCCTCAGATGTGCGTGTCCTTGCCAGGAAGCCGAGAGCAGTGCTCCATGCAGGTACTTGAATAGACAACCTCCAGGTAATTCCACTTAATTCTCTCAGCAACAATACTGTATCATATTTAATCTCTTGGGTTAGATCTACAGTTCCTTTCACGTGAAATGTAGCCTTGGAAGAAGTGTGACAAATTAAGTATTTTCACTCATTTATAAATCACAAATGGCTAGCCTGATACATACGTGCTCTTAAGCGCAGGGAGGGCATTTGCAATACCCTCTCTTTTGTACTCCTGTCAAGGTAAGAGGCTCAAAGGAAGTCCCTGATGTTTAGGTCATTTGAGAGCTGCTGGTATCAGCAGCACAGAAAGAAACAGGCAACACGTGTTGACAGGATGACAGGATGCACCGCTCAGCAACAAGGAATAACTGCAGCTTCTCACGAGGTGACATAGCTATTTAATGTCCCTTGCTGAGATGATGTCTTTTAACCTCCAACAAGCCCTGAACAAAGATAGACAAAGGTTTCCAGAAATGGTATCATACTAATGATAATATTATTGGGGCTACTTGATACCTGTTTCTACAAATGACTGCAAGGTGATCACATCATAATGCACAGACACGGTACTGCCTAGACTGACAAAAGCAAACCGTAGCACTCTATAGAACTGTCTCTCTACGTCTGAAAACAACACACACCATGTTTTTTACTTTTCTGCTCAGCCTATAAGCTGATCTACTTGAGACCGTGGGCCAAACAGACTTCTGGACCTCATGAAAAGCAGCCACCTCCACTGAGCTCAGCCCTAAAGCTAGGAACCGCGGGAGACACGTTCCTCACCGTTCTGTGCCATTTGCAATACCTGACACCATCCCAAACAGAAATGACAGAACGAGACTTAGTACAAGATCCAGGCTTGTGGAACACACACGGCAGAGCCCTTCAAGAGTCACAGTCACAGAAAAGCAAATTCTACTGTCAAGAAGTGGAATTATTTTAGTTTTGTGAAGAGATACATTAAGGGATGAAGCTCTGAGCACACTCACAATACACTGTATGTTTTCCAGCTGTCCAGGCATTATGGAACTAAGATAGATGTTTATACGTGAAGAAGTTCAGCTTTCTTTCAGAGCAATGTACATTCAGAAGACCTGCTAAACACTGGATGCCTTTATGTCACTGCCAAGCGGTCATAATGAATGAAGCACTTCTCAATCCCAGCTAAGATCAAAACATTATTGGTGAAGAAAAAGAAAGGTCCTTCTGTATTAAATAAACCAAAGCTTCTGAGCAGTCCTTTGGGGAGTCTGAGTGGAGACAGAGAGGCATGTGACAGAGAACACAATACTCCCTCTTCTGCAGAAGCAAAAGAAGAGTGCTTTCCTCCTTTCTGGGCCTGAGAAAGCAGTGTTACCCTCAGCTCCCACATTGTCTCAACCGGTGTTTCAAAAGGTTCCATCTGCTTCAGACATGGACCCCCGTTATCTTCCAATGCTTCCTCTTATGCAGGCACTCACAGTTACTGAAGATTAGTGTTCATTACTGAAACTCTATTCAAGGGCAAAAAGCAAGGACCATTTTATGCTCAAAAGAATCCCAAGGGACACAAGCCCCCACTCTCACCATTACTTAAGTTGTTCCATTATTATGTTGAGGAGATCATCCAGACAGACCCTTATCCTGATCGTCTAACTGAGCTGTGAGCTGACTATCAGCAAAATGGGTTACAAGCAGAACATTACTTGTAACTATGCAACAGCATCAGCAGTGTGATGTTTGTTAATTTTCTCTACAGTTTATGGTCCAGTGTATGGACTAGCGTACAGAATATTCGAGACTTTGGTTACATTCAGTTTATTTATAAATGGGTTTGGTTTGCTTTCATTAGACAAAAGAATTTTATTGTCAGAGGAAAGTTTTAGTTACTGTAGTTGTTAGCTGGGCAGAACTGTGCGTGGGTTAAAGGATCTGCCCACAAAAGCTAAATAGCTTTAGCCACTTCAAACACAAACTGCGAAGAGTTGTCCTATCCCAAAGTATAGCTGCCAAAGCGTCCTTAGCATCCTTTGCCTAAACTATGAAACATCTTAGCTATGTAAACACTACTTCTTCAGAAGATTAACACATGGATAACAAGTTCCTGTCATGATGAGCTCATAGATGAAGGGTTTCTTAAAAAAAAAAAAAGACAGCACGGGAACAGCAAAGCTCTAGCTTTGGTTCCTGCTGCTGTTTCACAACTGGCACAGGGCTTCTCAGACCAGTAATCTATCATAACTCTCTTGGTATGTTTTCACTTTGTTGATCAAACTGAAATAAAAGAATTAAGTTAAAATATTTTTTTAAAGCTTGGGGGTTTTGTTACTAATAAAAAGGACTTAAAAAAAATAAAAATCAGTAAAGAGCCTGCAGTTTCCTAAGGGATTTAATTGTTAAAATAAAATGAACATTATTAAGTTTACCTTTTCTTTAAGGAAAACTTAGATTGGACATTTATGCCAGGCCTTGTAATACCTATGAATTATACTCTTGATGTCAACAGCAATAACCATGCCAAGGTTCTAGAGACAAAGTTCTTTGGTCTCCCAAGTGAGTGCAATGAGTAAGTCCCTTTTCAAGCAACTTTCATGTGCAGAGTTTCACCTGAAACATTACTCATGTCCAGCTTTTAAAAAAAACAAATGTGAAATTTTCTGATTATTTTCTCCATATACTCTTCTTATTCACCAAGTTCCCAAGAGATATTAGAAATATGGAAGGGGGTTTTCCTGCAGTAATTAAAATTATTTAGTGAAAAATAACAGAAATAATAAATATAATAAGATAATAGTAATAAATAAGATCCCAGTCACCCAATTAAGCAGCACAGTGGATGTCTAAAGCTATGGAATAACAAGATCGCTTCCTTTCAAAAATCCCAGTGATACCAAAGTGGCAAAGCAATTTCAGTGTCTACAGAAAAAAGTACAGGAAACCAAGAATAAAGAAAAAAAAAAATCTCTTACGTATACATCAAACTCACAATTCACCAGAACAGGCTTGCCCCAGCACCAGCTGTTTGGAGTGACCATTCACATTCCCCAGAAGCTGCCAGTTTCTGACCAGCAGGAACATTCACCCTACTTGTTAAGACTCTACTCCTCTTACCTTGTTCTCTTAAAGCCTAATTAACATGAACACAGGAGCTGTTAAGGCAGGCTAACCTGCATTCTGCCTTCGCGGTTTAGTTGAAAGAAGTTGCTGGTGTTTTCCTAAAGTCAGAATGCAAAGAAAGGTTACACGACACAACGTGAACCACTGCACAGAACAAAGCTCAAATATGATGTTGCTGCATATACATACTGTATATAAATCATACTGTACACAAGTACTGTATGTAAATGAGAACTATCAGTAGTCAGCTTATGTCCTTTGCTCTTCAGAGCAAGCAGAGAGCTTTCCTGATGTCTAACCCTTCTTACTCGGAGCTCGTGCATGAAAGAATGGTGAGGCAGCCTGTTCAGAAGGATCCTTTTTCTTACAGTAACCCATTTCCCCAGGCCAGCTATTGACAAAAGGCTTGTACCAGACGTAGTCATGCTTTTAGTACACTTGAAGCAGCAACTAATGACAACGCAGGATCCTTGAGCACCACTCAAAATGCTGGTTTAATTTCCAGTGAGTTTTACAGAGTTATGCCTACTGCTACACAGAAGGTGGCTATCTGGCACGGGATCAAGCAATAACCCAACACTCTCAAACCTGCAGCAAGGTACTACTCTAAGACTGTGAGCTGCAACCTTGCAGCCGTCACTGCCTTTAAGAATGGATGCATTTGAAAAAGACGATCTTTCAAGTACAACTGAGCTTGGTTTCGAACAAATAAAAGAAATACCATTTGCATGTTAAACAAAACTAAACAAATAACAAAACCAAACAGACCAAACCACTCTGCTGAGTGGGCAAAGTCAATTTAACCAGGCAAAATCTAGGCACAATTCTCTCTCCATAAACAATGTAAATAATATACCTCTAAAAGCCATTAGAATATCTGTAGACACTGAAATCTGTGGATTACAGCTGCTACCAAGTTAACTTTTACTGTTGTGCAAGAAGCCATACCAACAAGTGCTGGCTACTGAATTATCTTCTGTTTGAGAAGGACAGTTCAGTTTGAACTTTCATTATCCCTAAGATCCTTTAGTCTTCTTAAAGATTGCTGTCAAGCAACGTTTGTACTCAAAAAAAACTTTCCTCTGCTCATGGTTCCTTAATTGCTTACATATTACCTTAAGATAATCTTTAAACATTAGTAATCGTCTTTAAAGCAAAACCCTTTGGGTATAGGAACACAGAGATATTCAGAGCAAGTTTTTCTTCTCAGTCATTTGTACCTGTCTTGCTAAGTACAGTACGTCAACCAAGCCCACATCCTGGATTTAAATTTATAATGCTCAGCTCACCAGAGGGATTTACCTTTGCAGGCAGGAAAGAGGCCTGTTCAGATGCATCTTAATGCCTGAATCATTTTCAGAAAAACTGATTATGCAAATTAAGATGAATAGCATTAAGAAACAGATCTTGGAGTTCCAAGCTGTAGCAGGAAAAGGTTGGTTTAGGACCTTCCCTTTATCTGCAGTTGAGCAACAGCAGATACCATGGGCTTGTCAGCACTGGCCACTCAACACCACAGGGCAGCCCCTGTTATTGATGTGAGAGCAATTCTGTAGTTTCTTCCCTCTCTTCTTCTACTTCCCTTCTCCTCCGAAACGCACTAAGAAAGGTTAGCATTTTGTTAGATTTGGATTATACCCACGGTCTTGCACTTTAATCTTCTGGATGCTGAACACCACTCACAGGAAAAGCTGCAATGTCCTCCAGAAGATGTTTACCAAGCTCAGCCTCACTGAGCCAACATATTTAATTAATATTAATCCAGACAATAACTCAGCAGACAGACAGGTATGCAGTGTCAGCATCCAGCAAGATGAAAATGGAATGTCATTGTGTGTGCAAAGAAGGCAAACGCTTTCATATTAAAAGGAACTTAAGGAAATGAAAACAGGAAAGTCTGAGGAGTTCAGTTGGAGGCAGATTTGCACACTGTCAGATTTCTATTTCTGGACCAAGTTTTTACCTTTTTGGTTATAAAATGAAAAAGTATGAGAGAACCTCAGTGGCGTTCTAGTAAATCTTAAAAGGTAGTAAAATGCAGCTTTCCAGATTTCTTGGTCAGGCAGCAAGAAGCAATTAAACTCCACATTGCCCAAATTAGCAGTAGGTAACTGTAAAATTTCATTTACAGACCTGAAAGACTGGGAGCACGATCCATCGTCTTATGTCTGTGTGCTGGCGATGCCAAATCACAGGAGAAAACTAGAAACCAGGCTGTCTGCCATACAGCTTCTCCAGGTCTTGCCATCTTAGTCCTGCTCCCTGGGTATCTGATGCTTATTTAAAAGCCTTAGCTCTTTGGATCTACTTCTTAGATGTGACGCTTGGTTTTAGCTGAAGAGTTGCAGGTGATTCTTCCCTGGGAAGGGAAGAACGAACCCATTGCATTAAACACTGGGTACTGCCAAGGTCTGGACGTATCTCTCTGCTCTGTATGGAATTGCACTGAGACGATTAAAGCCAGTTCAGATTTTTTTCATTATACTGCTTTTCCAGAGTAAAAATAAATGATATTTTTCATAAAAGCAGCTTTTTTTTTTTTTTTTTTAATTTAAATGACTTTATTTAGTGTGC
>JAAGNO010013663.1:116660-133516 GCA_033439905.1 Ceryle rudis | reverse complement strand
TTTGTCATTAGTAAATTGGATGATCATACCGCATCTCACCTGTACATTTTTTTTTTAATTGAAATGACTTTATTTAGTGTGCCATTATTCTGGAAATTTCTATGTATTGCGCTTTCACAAAGGGAACTATAGAACTCTGTTCTGAGGACAAACAGAAGAGATTTCATCAGAACATAGGAGCTAAAAATATATACGTGTTTTAAATACAATGCTAATTTTTCCAGAGCTATGCAGACACAAACCCATTAATTTGCTGGGTAAATATTTATGGGACCTGGTAACGTATTTTTACTCCTAACTCACAGCAGTACAAAAATTACTTGAGAGGCAAAGGTAATGAAAACTGGTTGCTTTCTTATCAGTCAGGATTCCCCACATCTACTCTCATAATGTTCATACTTAAGGAACAGATTTTCCTCCACATTCAGAACATTTTTAACATCACTCTCTGCTGATTTCCACCGTCCAGCAATGCATTGATGTTGCTGCCTTTATGTCGATGTGGACATTAACAGTGTATCTCCTCTACTTTCATGAATCGTGCCCTTTTGTAATCTCTGTAGGAACTAATTATCCTCAGAATTTCTGTCAAATTTGTTTATAACCAGTGAAAGCACCAAGAAGTTAAGAGCAAAAGGCGACATGTGCACAAACACATAGAGCATGATCTTTTAAGCCACGCTTCCTCAGGAAATCAAGCTTAAAAAAAAAAAATAGGAGCATGGAAGCAGTTTTTTTTCAAAGCTAGTTCAAATAAGGAGATACATCATATATCCTGTTCAACGTGCCTTTTTTTAAACTATTGGAATGCAGTTGCATTCATAAACAGCTATAAATACTTCCCATAGAAACAAGCATATCGTCGCTGTTCCTCCCCGCTCCCAGCCAAACTCCATCTCTCCAAATGTAAGACAAGAGCCTATTTTGGAAATTGAACTTCAGCAGTGTGTGTATTCCTGCAATTTGGAAAAGGACAAGCTTTTTCAGAAACAAAAGCAACATAAAATGCCCTTCTATCATTAGATGTACAGTTTATCTTCACAGCTTAAAAATGGGAGTAATTTTAACCTTGCAGAGATCAGGATGCTGAAGCTATCCCTCAGACAAAAGCTGGCAAAAAAAGAAGTGCCATTACTTTCACTCTAAAATAAAGCAAATTCGACATCTCATACCTGCCTGGAGTTGTTACTTGTAAATTTACGTCTGAGTAAAATGAGAGTAGCTTGTTTTCATGGTGCTCTTGTCTTGGAAAAGTTGATCCATGGCTTTGCCACATCAAAAATAATACATTTTTCTATAACAGCAGGGAAGGCTTCAGGAAAGAGGGCACGACAAGCAGAGTACAGATTCATAACCCACACTTTCAAGAAATGGATTTGAGAGGACTTTTGTCTCTAAGCTGCAATCTTTCAATTGCAAAGCAAGAGGCAGGCCCAGCAACACAGATCCATGTTTTTCTGTTTGAGCGGCAACAGCAGTCCAGGATCTACTTCAGTGGCACAACTTGTGAGGATGAGGCCAGCAGCACAGAGCAATCACAGAAGCTCAGAGCACACGATGATGCCAAGTACTTGAGCTAAATGATTTTACTTTTCCAGCACTCCCTGATCTCCAATTCCAAGTTTGTGAGGCTGACATTTAATTTAATGTATTAAGTTTAGGCAGATACTCTCAGTGGAAAAATCACGTTTGAGGGAGGGACAATCAGACTGTATACACTGCTCCTGCAAGCACTTAGATGTGCTGTAAGACCACAGACTAGTACTGTCACTGTAAGCAAAATCATTCACAGGCAATGCCTTCTCAACAGCCTTATGCAGGGAGTGGAACCAGCCATAGCTAACCGCAAGACATCCAGTTTAAAGAACACAGTGGTACAACTCTGCTCACAAGCCCAAACCTTCTGCACTTCCACAGCTAGCAAGAGAAGTGGAAAAACTCTTTGAAAAATGAAAAGACTGCATCTCTTCTCACAAGCTTTAATTCCTATGACTAACAAGACTTGGTCAGAGCTTCTGACCAAGGCTGCTCTTCCATACAGCTGCAAATTTGGTTTTAAGGCAATCTGTGCTGGATCAAACCCATCAGCAAAGTGCTGAGTTATGGCAAACTCACTGCCACGGAAACATGTTCAAAAAGGAAAAAAAAAAAAAAAAAAAAAATTCAAATTTGAAGGGGTATCTCATTTCTAGAATACTTTATGCTGGATTAGGTTTTGTCTGTCCTCCCACAGCTGGCACAAAACCAGCATAAATACCGCACTGCTCTGCTTAATTTGACACTTGATCCAGATCACATTTGTGCTGCTTGATGACTTGGTATTAATGAATGAGAATCAGATTTAGGAAGATTCTTCCATCCTAAGGTCAATCAGGGTAATTATAATTGCTTAACTTTTTATTCCTACATTGCAGAGACCATTTCTGTGAAAAGAATGGAGGCCCACAAATTTAAGAAAGCTTCCATAGTTCAGGCCTCTCACAGTTCACTCCATTACCTCTCAGTAATCATCAGAGTTTACCGAATTTCATGAATTAGAAAAACCATACCAGCAGAACTGTGAGCTTTGTAAGCTACTTATTCTCTAGTCTTTAGTTCCTCTCTCCACCTAATGGGGATACCCATCCAAACACTAGTGAGGGAAAGTAATAGCTCTATAAAAATAATGACTATAACCAAGTTCAGAGTGCTTATTCATTAATATGCTACTGATAACTTGCAGCAGTGCTGTGTGGAGAAGGCTTATGCTGATTTTCCTCTAACAAGGTCTTCTGTCACTGCTACCCTCTCCTCTGGGAGTTGTGCACATGTGCTTCAACTGGCAGGTTACTCTTCACCAGTCAGGGTCAATTCCCGAAATCCCTGCATCTCAAACGAAGGGTAACTTATTCCAGCTCACTGCCTGCTCTCCAGATCTCTCCTTGGCCCAGCCCTGCACTGAGCAGTGCCTTCCCCTGCAAGAATTTCCTCTGGCAACAAATCCCAGACTTGCAGAACCACAAGACAGTAGGAATTATCCTTTTGAGACCTGCAATAAGTCAGGAGTTTCATTTATATATACATATCTATTTCTGTGCAAGAGTCTAAACAAAGGGTTTAATCAAAACAGTTCAATCAAATAAAAAGGTTTAGAAATTAGGTATTTACTCTCTAGCTTGGCAGAGAATACCACAGCTAGGTCTAAAGTCCTCACATGGGCACCATTAGCAGTGATGTCTACTTTATAGGCTTGTTCTTTCATTAATGCATCAAATTCGTATGCATTGCAATGAATATGACTGCACTGTAGTTTGTCTCGGATCCCAACTTGTAAGGTGGATTTGGCTATACGTTATTAATTCAGAGATCTGCAAGAGCTAGCAATCAACCATAACCTTTTCACTATAGCAACTAGATGATTTATATAACAGAGTACTACATCAAGTCTGAAGGTTTTATGATTGTATCTTGAGCTATTCATCAAAACAGTTTCTCACAGATCTGGACTTTGTCTATTTTTGTTTAGAGTTGATTTCAGAAATAAGTAACACTTACAGCTTGTGTTCATGGCAGATAATTGAAATATCCATTTATAATGTACCATCTTTATATCTGTAAAGAAGCATTTTAAAAGCAGCCTCCACCAAAGCCAAAAGAGCTGAACAAAATATAGATGCATATGCTGTGCTTACTAAACCAACGAGCCACAGTGACCACAAACTGAACCAACTTAGACACCTGTCTCCGTGACAGCCACAGAACTTACTGATGACTGTAAACCCCTGCCACTGGAGATTTTTCAGATAAGATGTTCAAATAATAACTTGATATTCAGTGAGTATAAGATGTGGTGAGGTTATTTATTTAAACGAGCAGAGGTATCAATGCTATATTTCTATGTAAATAAACTCCAACCAACCAAACACAAAACCCAACAAAACACTCCCCAACTTAGATTGTTTTCTTCCAAAAGGTTTTGGTCAATTACGGCAATGTCAGCAACTACCCTGTAACACCATCACCAACCAGGCAGGTGTTCCAGCACGGAACCAGCTGAGTTTCCACGTGCTATGCTCTAGTGGAGGTATCTGAGGATTCCAGTAAGAACTTCCCTCATGCCCAACAGTTTGAGGAACAGGACTCCTCTTTGACAGGCAGTGTCACCATCAAACTGCAGAATGAAACAAAGCCAACTACAAGGCACCCACAGCAATCCAGCAAGCTCCCTTGATCCTGTAGTTCCTGAAGGAAGATGCCTCAGAACAGTAAAAGAGAGTTGAATTGCGGGACCAACAGTGAACATCTTCACTGTCCTGTGGATCCCAGAACAGGAGCATTCACAGTCTCTACCCCACAACACTTGGCATCACTAGAAGTTGGCAGGAACACTTTGGACTGTTTTCCTCCTTGGGACCAGACTGCTTGCCAAAAGGAAGTGCTACAAGCACCAGGAGGCTATTCAGATGTGTTGAAAAGCAAGTAAACCTATCTGAGGAAGACTACATAGGCGCTGGTTTACCTAGCGCTTATTATTTCTCCTTAACTCCCATCTTCAGTTCCACTGCCCATACTGTGGTTAAAATGTCATTATGTGAAATGACACTGCACACAAGATAATTGCCTTCAGGTAGCTGGTTTATTTCAGAAACAATGTACCTAAAACATACATTGGCCTGCACTCCTGTAAGTCAGCAGCAGCCAAGCTTCTACTGAAGGCTAATGCAATATGCACCAATTCATTAAACCATTACATAAACCTGTCAGAGATTCCCAGCCATTACTTACCACTGAATAAAGGTAAATAATACCTTTTATCCATCCAGCTACTTGCATTGAGGCAGGAAATAATGCTCCACACTGGCTGCCCTGGAGGTGTTCATGAACAGCCAAGATGTATGCATGTACAAATACACATACAAGAACACGGCAATGTAAATATGCTCCCCCAAGTACACATCAAGAGTGAAGAAATTCTTCACTTAAAAGGCAAGAGGGGCATCTGAGAGTTTCTAGCCTCCATAAAAGAGGACATTGATCTTCACTCACGTGCATAGTATCCATAACTTTAAAGTGCTGCTGTGCATACACACCTGTACATCACCAATATATCGTAGAAGTTTGCTCGCCTAATACAGCATTGCCTAAGTCCCAGAGAGATGTGTGTGTCTTGTGACAGCATGCTAAAGATGCGTATGCAGTGTGGCATGGCTTCATGATGCTCCTGGCTGCTAATCAACCCATCATCGTCCATGAGGATGATGCAACAGAAAAAAAAAAAGCAGCAACATGAGCACATCAGCACAGCTACGGCATCTTCCAAAGGGGAGTTGTAGCAATAAAAGCCTTGAATTCTCCTCCAAGAAGCAGCTCACTTCTAGGTTCCCTCTTCTTGTCCATACTATTTTCAGATTTTCATCAAATGATCATAGTGTTTAGGAACAGCAGGCAAAGAGAAGGACCCTACAGTTCCAAGCACTACACAGTCCCAAAACTAAAACTGCCCCAAGCAGTTTGTCCACACCAACCTGCCCATCATTTTTAGAACAAACAGAAAAATCTACCTCTACAGACCTGGCAGCTACAGCACTCTTGCCATGAACTGCCTGTGCTTCAACCTCAACTTCTTCCCTTGACCCCTTCTGTTCATTCTGACCCAATAGTCCTATGCTCACCTGGCATCTCTTTGGCAGTTTTGGACACAGTTAACAGACTGAAAGACAGCCACCCTTGAGAAAAGCGTTGTCCAGTTCATTAATCTCAGCCTATCTCTGCTTTCTTAATAATGGCAGATTTCCCATGCACGAATAAAACCTCTTCTGCCAGCATTCCTGATTGACTTCAGCTGATGAAGAATTCCCCTAATGCCAAAAGTGAATCTCTCCCCAGCTTTCCCAGGGAGCTGCGTGTGCCTTCAAAATACAAAACTTGTTAAGGATTTCAAATCTGGAGAAAGAAAGCGTTCTCAGGGTATTTAATGAGGGAGTCAAATAGAATAGTAGCCCCAAGGAGTACGGGCCTCAGCAAATGGACTAAAACAAGGCCTTCAAAGCTGCAACACAGCAGAAATTCCCAGAAGGCTCTTCTGCTGGTAAAAGGATGCTGCATACTTTATAATTAATGTAAAACTTAATTAGAATCTCTGGGAAAGGGGAAAAAAAAGGAAATCCATTTGGAGGTAATTATAAAAAGGAGGCAGTTATAACAATTATTTATCATCCATTTCTGGAAGAGAAATCAGGGGCCTCATTCTTAGAGGCATTCAACAAATGTAATGAGTTGTCGGGCTCTGCTTGCCAGCAGAGATGCACTGGAGCGTTTGCACCCGCTCTTATCACCTTCACTCAGTCAGCATCACTGCTGCATAACCAGCTGAGTCATTCCACAACACAAGTACTATTTCAGGGTCTCCACCTCCTGCGTGGCTTGCGCACATTAACACAACTCTTCCGCACCAGCATCACTGGGTGACTGGGAAATCGGACTGCCTACCATCCAGCAACACATCACCTGCATCACCTCGTGGCCACAGGACAATGCCATCAGCCTGGCGACAGATGTTCTGGTGCTGTGCAAACTTCAGGTGGTACATCATGGAGCACTGGAGGTGCCAAAACTCTGCTTCATGTGCATTGGGAAAATATCCTATAGATGGTGCTCTTGGGAGCCATCTACTGGCAATTAAGAATTAACCATTTGCATGGCTGCAGAGAAATCTAAGAGCCACTTGTAGCTCCATCTCAAGGCACCTCCTAAATTCCTGCATTCCTAACAGGAATCTTTTGAGGGAGCACCTGTAAATGAGTTATTTAACCATAGCTAAGCCTGACAGCCCTATTTAATAGTGAACTCCTAGCGTTTCACATCCTTAGTGTGCTACCTAAACATTATCTTCTTTCCTAACATGCTTGAACACTAAAAGATGGAAAGCGCTATAGAAGTCTTATTATTATTTTGATGTTAAGTGTAAAGCCCTAGCAAGTACGTGTGGAAAATGCAGGAGAAAATCCTATCCCACCACAGAGCAAATTGAAATGCCATGATTTGAAGACTCCACTCCATGTCTGGAAACACTTGGTAACAAAACCAAATCAATTCCCAGGAACTAGATGGGAAGAGGGTAGATGGAGGTCACACTGGAACATTGCCATTGGAACAAGAATACGTGAGATGCACGTGGACAACCGCTCAGGGGAGAACTGGTCTTCCCCTACCACAGCACGGCTGTGTGAACACAGCCCCTTGGGCTACTGCAGATACTCTGCAGGTGGCAAAATGGGAGAGAGCAGATGCTGATTACACTGCATCTCATGCTTGGATGGTTTAAATTGCTTCCCTACTAAGTGCAGGTCCAAAGGCAAGGAAAGGCTTCCATCAGTATTGTTGAAGGAGCTGAAAGGTAATTAGAAGGGGGTCAAAAAAAAAAAAAGTTCAGAAAAAGGGGTTACCTTTCCAGGAAAGAAGGATTTTCTGTCACAGGGACATGCTCGCAATGCACAGGAGTTCCTCAGCCTGAGAGCACGACCCTGTTACATCCCCGTTCTATAGAGGATGCACACCCATGGGCACGCACCACTCACCCACAGCGCAGGGAACAGCACGGCCAGGACACACAGGTCTCCACCACCAGTGCCCAGGATTTCCTGTGGAGGGATTGGAACACGTGCTACAAATAAGAGCCCTGGCACCGGCCAACTCGTACACAGTGTGGATAACCAGTGGATTAAGAAAAAAGCCTGAAGCAGTCTCCCAGGACATGAAGTACAACCAGACTTATGCTAATTCCAAAATGATGTCTACCAGGAAGGGCTCAAAAACAGTGTCTGGGGACTCACACCAAAGCATCAGGAAGCCAGCACAGAGAAAGTGATTCATGTTTATCCTACTACATTTTGCATGGCAGAATGTTTCCAAGGCATTTCAAGAGCCTAGCAGACACAGCAGAGGTGGGTACCAAAGTAAAAAAAAACCCAACACCAACAAACATCATAAAACACATTTATCAGAGTGCTCGAGGATATTGTGCTGTAAATGCACAAACCAAAGAATGGAGGTAAGAGCCATGCAGTCATGTCATTGCATCTCCCGTGTGCAGAATTTTATTAGCCAGAAAGACACGTTTCTTTACATATAACAGATTAAAAGGTCTCACTTGTCACACCATCTGCTAGCTCCAAAGGAGAAGATGGTAGCTTAAATATCTATGTGTGTTTCATACTGGGTTTTAGACTTAAAGCTGTATTATTTCAAAATTAAAAGTAGACCCAAAAAGGTCCTGTTCATGTATCATCTCTACATCAATGCTCAGATTTCAGTCAGCCATCATTAAAGCACTAACTCTGTATTAAGACCTAAAACGCTGCCAATTTTCTGTGTCCTTGGTCAAGGTCCAGTTAGTTTCTTGGTGTGAAGTGGTACTGTTTCTCAGCCCAGTAGTAGTAATGCTCCACATGTTTTTTTTCCCCTCCTCTCTCCTCATGTCCTGTTCCATGCCAGCATGTCTTAGTGAGGCTGTCTGGCATACTTCTCCACTCTTTTTAATGGTTCAGAGATAACATTTTTCATCAAATGAAAGCACTTTGCACAGAATCTATTGTGAAGGAGAGAAAAATAACTTTTTTTTTTTCCTCCTCCTGAGAGGCAGTTTTGTCGGGCACAAAATTCCTAATTTGAGGTGTCTAGCATTGCTAAATATAGAAAGTCAAGTAATAGCAGTCCTACATGGGCCAAAGGATGATCTAAGGATGAGGGAAGCAATGTATCTTTTTAACAATTGAAAGAGTTGGGAACGTTCCCACAGTGAGAACATGCTTAGCAAATTTCTCTGTGAGAGGGACACTTGGATGCATGGAATATTTCAACTACAGCAGTAATCCCACAGCGTTCTGTGCTGAAAGCAGAGGTCAGCCTTAAGGGAATTATATTAGACATAGAGTCAGATGAGGCAGGCACCACAGGGAATAGCTCCTCGCACAAATATAAACACGCCAGCTGCATGCAAGTTTTTACTTCTAAGATGCCACAGCTACCCCTCCTCTTCTCTTTACCTGTCTTTTATAAACCAGAATTTGATGCCATGCTATTTTAAAACGTCAACAACTTTCCTTCCCGTGCAAACATCATTCCACGTTCAAGTAAACACAGAGCAGATGGAACAACCATTCTCAATAGGAACCACTGTGGGCTGAGCCAGGCTGTTAAGGCACGGGTCTGCATTCAGGACTATGTTGCCCCGGCCCTATCACACAGGGGACCGCCAGGAGGGAGGGAACTCCACACCAGATATTCTCAGAAGATGTGGAAATCTCCCTCCTCATCCTCTGATTAGTTTTTCTGGCCTATGGCTTGCTTCTCTGACCTCTTCTTCCTGCCTATGTGGCTTGGGGAACGCAAAAAAGAACCCAGGGTGTGTTCTATTGCTGTGTTAGGAGTCCATGAAAGGAGAAAGCCACGCTCTCAAGCAGTCAGGCACATGCTGACCCCTACTTAAGTAGTAGGTAAACAAGAGGTAGTTTAGAAACTATTTTATGCTGTACTATGTTTAAATCAGTTTGCTACTGCAGATGAGGATCAGAAAGGAGAGTCATTACTTATAATTAGAGATGACCCCAAGCCACAGATATCCAGATGCAAACTTCTTTGAAGCTCTCTCTGGATCCATGACTAGATCCTCAGCCGGTAACTGCACTGGAGTCAGTGGAGCAATTAAATTGTTTTGAGCACAGCACAACAGGTTTCAGAACATGAAGAAGGGCTGACTGAAGGCCAGGTAGAGTTTGTGACATTCCCCTCCAGGAGATGTTATTTACACCTCTGCCTTTTACCAGGTGCCTTACTGTTAACTGAAAAAGAATTAGACACCAGCACGCAGGCAGGGAGCGTGTCTGTCTCTCAGAGCAGCCACATGATATTACTCACCCCTTGTTCTCACTTCCCCCCCACTATGTTCCTCTTTGTACATCTGCTTACTGTCCTACGTTGCAGACCACACTTTGACTCCGATCATTCATCTGGCTCCACACGTGTGAAAACTGGACATCTACACCAATCTCCAAAGTAGTTCTGGGAGGGAGATCCACTCAAGGTGTGTTAGAGGTGCCTAAGCTGGGCAATCAAATATGCTTTAGGCTCACAAGAGAGAGGGAGGGCAGTTCCTCCAGCAGGTGATTTGATGCTGGAACCTGACTCACCTCTCACCACAACCCACGGAGAGAAACCACCCTGCAAGTGTGATCACCCATCTTGGATGACTCAAGTTCACACTGTGAGTCCCTCCAGGCAGGCAGCAAGTGATTCATCCACACAGCTCCAAACAGATCAGCTCAGGACTTGAGATGGAAACTTCTGTGTGCAGGGCCCAGCTGTTATGGTACAATGACCACAGCTTTCAAAAACTTCTGCTGCAGGTTTTTGGAGAGCCCAGCAAAAGCTGTAAGTCTCCACCCTGAAGACATGTGCAAGGCCAGCTGAGCTGCACAAGGAAGAGGAAAAAAAACCCAACAAAAAAAGCACTGTGGCCAAGTCATGACTGGAGCATATTCTGGGGTTTTTTCCATTCTCAGCTGAGTGGCAACGTGTTTGTAAAAGCAGCTTGAACCAGTCGTTATTCTGGGATCCAGGGAGCACCACACACACATACCTCACTTTAGTTCCCCTCCCAACTCAAGCTCTTATATTATGAAATCCAACCACAATTACTCTTTTATAAATAGTGCAGTGTCAAGATCCTACTGAGTCTCAAGACTGACATTAAAAAAAAAAAAAAAACCAAACAGAAAAACCCAAACCCCCCCAACAAACCAACAAAAACCAAACCACATTTACAACTAGCCTTGCTCATTTTGAGTGCAACCACAGAGCAGAACTAAGAATTGATTTATAGTAACCAAGGAGTTGATACAGCTAGAATAATTCCAGACTGATGAAAGACTCCTGCTGCAAATTACTACTGTTTTGTCCACTCTGTCTTAAAAACTGCTAGTGTCCAGAAATGTAGCTCTTGTAGAGGCAGTTCTTGGCGAGTAGGGTGTCATATTCTTATATATACTCTCAGCATGGTTTAATATAAATACACATAATCAGCTTGGATTCCAAATCAAAATCCAACTCATCTTTTTTTCCTGGTGGCACTGGACAGTGAACATTAAGAATTTTGCAACAACTCATTGACTGTATGATTCTCTTTTTTTTTTTTCCTGTTTTAACTTATAATACATTTGTTATATCTATTATTACAATAAAAAACAGAGAATAATAATAGCAGAAGTTGGAGCCTGAACACTTGCAGCCTATTCTTGGCTGCATACAGACATACTTGTCTCACCTTGGGTGAGCTAGCTTACTGCACTCCATCTGAGCTGCTTCTGAAATAGGTGCCCTAAGTATCTGTTTCATAAAGTAGTGTGAACTAAGGTGCTTTGAGATCCCGAGAAGAACGACAATGTACCAAGTATAAAGTATTTAATAACTAGGAGCCAGAAATAGAAGGGTATACTAATTACAAGAGTTGCACAGACATTTGTAAGAGAGGACGAGCGAGAACAACAAAAAGCGAGGTTGGGCTTAGCAAGCTAAGTACTGCTTGGTGAGCTGTACCTCTGAGTATCTCAAGCCAGCAGTTTTGATTCAAGTCTGAGCACCAGTTTGCCTGCAAACTGCAATGAGGTACAGCTGTTTGTTGGGCTAGGATATCCAAAGGATGATTCTAGCCAGGGATCTTGGGTTTTTATTAAGCACTCAGTGGTGACAGCATCTCTGGACGCTGGAAACATATGGAAACCTGCAGACACATGACTGCACTGAACAAAAGAAAGATGGTTTCACTTCTGAACTCCCAGAGTCTCCAGACAAAAGGCTGTGCAAATGTTCCAGCAAGATATCCTGGACCAAACACATTCAATTCATTGGAACAGACAGTAACATTTTAAGTTACTTTCACAGAATGTACCTAATTATGTCATCACAAACTATAAAGGCTGTAAGAACACATGCTAGAGCCAATATCTTGACATCATGCACACATGCTTAATGTCTTACTAAATCTTACAAGTGCGAGAATAACATCTTTGTTTAACAACAAAGCAGCAATACTGGGTTTACTTGTCTTAATCACCTTATGTATAAGATTTTTTTTTTTTCTAGAAATCCCTACTCATATGAATGAGCATGTTTACTGCAATATCACTAAAGCAGGGCTTTCTTCCACTTGTTGTTTATTTTTCCTTTTTCTAGAAGAAGGTTCTTAACGTGCTTCACAGACACTAGCCCAGGTAGAGTCATTGGTTTTCTTTTTCTAGTTATTCATGTAAAAATAGGATTATGATTAGTCTACCATTCTATGATTAGCTGAAATAGCGTAATATCTCCAAAATAACTACAGTAGTAACAACCAGCAAATATTGTCAGCTGCTTCTGTGAGGAGTTCAGCAAGCAAACCCATGGGCAGGAACAGTCTGAATGTTAGGAAATGTTTGTGGAAAAACAAATTTGGCACTTGAAATTAGAAGTATCTGCACCCAAATCTGACTCCAAGCACTAGTTTAATCCAATCCAAGCAACCAACACAGCTCAAATTCTGTATCCTGTGTAGTCGTAATAAGCTGCTTGAGAACAATCTACAGATCAAGACAATTTCAAATGAAGAAAATCATGAAAAACCCTACACTATTCAGAGATCATTTAAACACAGGGAAACGAGGCTAAAAGCATCAAATCTACCGTATTTAAAAATTACTTTTGAGGATAATTGTGATGTTAAAATATTAATAAAATTTTATAAAATACTTGAAAAAATATGACCACAAGAAATAAACAATGTTCCAATACGCACATTCACTTTCTTCTCCAACATCTTCACGTCTTATCAGATCTCCAACTCTTAGTTGGAAGCATTCACCCATTTCCATGGGTTTTTTTAATATATCTGGCTTGTGGACAGACTCCAAATATTCAGTCGGGTTAAATGCTAATGTCTGCTGGGTATATGCTTCAAACAGCAGAGAAAACTTAATTATCAGGGCAAATAATTTAGGGCAGGCCCTTAGTATTTAGGCCCACCATCCCTGCAAAGCTCCCCATATTTACCAGCATTGTGATTAATGGTTTTCACTTGCCAGGGCAAAATGTAGGGTCCAAACTCAATGGACAGAAGAAGAGATTACACACCACATTTTATACAGTCTCCTCCATCATATCAGATAAGTGGTTGACCTCAGAGAATCTGCTACAAGCAGGTAAGTGTAAGCACCTGAAATCTCACTCCCAATCTTATGGGAGGGGCCAGAAGTAAGTCCTCTACTTAGCTATGTCCACAGGAAGTGAAAAGTCATGAATAAGGCAGTGAGGTGAAGAAATGCACTGTATCTGGAAAGCAGTGTTCCAGGGCCACATCTGGAAAATGATCAGAAGAGAAGAATAATGTTCAAGAGGAGCATTTATGGCAAATGTGAGCTGGATCCAAGAACACAAGTTCTTAGGGCCCCCCAAAAAAGCACAAATTTTCAGCCTCAAACCTTTCTCTAGGTCCACCAAGCTACCACATAAGTAAGATGCTAGAAAGTGGCGTGCCTCTGTTACAGACTTCTGTAAGGCAGATAAAGCAAAAAGGTCTTGGCAGACCAGTGAGGCCCAGACATGCACAGTGAGACGTACCCCTGGGGCAGCAGCAAAACCAAGACTGTCTCTTGAATCCCCAGCTGTCCAGCCTCCAGGCACTCACCTCTACAACCTTCAGGCACACCAACAAATGTAAGGTGACAGCTATACTCTTCCCTTTCATTCCCTCCTTTTAACACTGGGAGCACAAGGTAAGAGAGATGGGCCAAAGCAGCAGTTGCTGTGGATGAAGATGGGAATTCTGTTGGATCTCATGGTGTCAAGGTTACTGTCGCTGTGGCTAAATGGTTGTCAAGCTTCATCTCTACTTCCTAGCATGTTAAATCTGCCTTCACTCTACACTCCCTAAACCCACCTAACAGGCAGGCTTTTATCCCTTTTCTCTGTACCTACTTGACATCAAGTACTACCCTCAGTCAGCATACACACACTGTCTCGGCCAAGAAGCTTGGAAGAGAAGTCCCAACAGCAATTATGTTGTCAGCTTTCTTAACCCATTCAAGCCATCGGTTCTGAGGACTCTCTAACTAAACGCATCCTTCTTCCTATTCCTTTTTCACCCTTTAGATTAGATATCATCATAACGCAGAGATACTGTAAAGCACATTATGCCTCCAGCACACTCTCAAGGAAGTTTGACAGCAGCTTGTTCTTGGCTTCTCTGGTCATGCTCAAATGGATCTGTGTACAAATATAAGAACAATCAATTACAAATTTCCATGTGTCGTCACAAACTTCACAGGACAGTTCACAAAAAGAAGGTTTTTAAGAAGCTTTTAATTTTGAATTTCAAGGCTTGAACAAAAAAGTATATTCTGAACTGGCATAACATACCAGATGATTTAATGCGTCACGAGCTAAAGTAGGACACGGGTGTTGTTTTAAGGTACATACAATTAAATGCTTGTCTGCTTACAATTATTCTAGTTTTTCAAAAGCTTAATTCAGTTTTGATATGTCTGTCTTAGTTCCCACTAATCAAGACACTTCAAAGCCTTTTGCTTAGTGTATGTCCACACTCTACAGGAAAGACCAGGACAGGGATCTCTGCAGGTAGAGTTCTTCTGAAACTGGAAATGTGACAGTCGGGTCACACTGAAGCACACCCACACTAGACAGCCCAGTTCCCACAGAAGAAAGGTCTAAGGAGCTGCTGCCCTACTTTCACCTGCCTGCATCCCCTCACTTGGGGGGGGGGTTCTCTTGGGACATGTCATATCAGTGTGACTTGAATCCAGCAAACGAAGCCCTTGGCAGAGCTCTTGCAGACACTTCTGGACAGGAAGAAAGAAGTTTTCAGAAAGAAATGAATGTGAAACTGGGAATGGCACTGGATGTTAGCATGGAGAGAAGAGGTGACTGATGCATTAGAGTCCAACTGTCCAGTTAAAAAACTATTCATACCCTTTCTTTGGCTACCATCACTCCACCAACTACGTGGACAATTAGAAAATGAGCTCAAAATGTGCTCCAGACTAGAATCCTCCTAGTCATGTTTGCATATGAAATAAAATCAACACTTGATTTCCTACTTCAGAAGTAATTCCACTGAACAGAAGAAACTATCTACTTGGGAATTATCTTTTAGATGCTAATTGCAGCATCATTCTGCGAGTAAAATAGTCACCTTACATCCAGCAATGCAGTTAACTGGGAGGCCTGGGCCCATTAGTGAATTGGCACAAAAGAAAAATATTTCTGTTATTTGCCATTTTTACTAAAATTGGCATTTCCTAGAACAAAGGTTGAAATCAAGGCAAAATAGCTCTTCATGTGAGCAAGGGAACAAAGTCATTAGCTATCCCAGAGCATGCATCTGTGTGCTGTCCCACAGGGTTTAAAATTCCTGACCTGTAAAAGGAGGAAAGTCTGCATTCCCTTCTCATGCAGAGGGAGCAGATAAAGATGACAGGAATAAGTAGGTAGGCTTACAAAGAGTCACTTTAAAGGAAATATACTTAGATCTCAATGGATGTCCCTTTTGGCACTGAAGATATATTTTAATGTATAGTAGCATGCACTGTAGCAAGAATAAAAGTCTTGCTAAAGTTCCTCAATCCTTTGCTGTGAGCAGAAACAGCTAAAGGAATTACAATAAAGAGAAGATTTTGCTTTGGAGCTTTTTACCCGAGTGTCACTTAACTATGTGACTGTCATGGACACCTAACGGTTCTGGTGGATGTCTGGAGCATTTCTGTGTCTGCAGGAGGAACCCATGAGCAGGAGAAAGCTCCTTCTGCAGGCAGCAGGTCAGGGCAGCTGCTCTGTGCCCTGCCCAGGACTCTGGTGCTGGCCTGGGGAGAGGGCCTGGCACTGTGGGGCACAGGCCATCTGTAGTGGGGCATCTCCTGGAGATGAGACCAGGAGCTCTCTAGTTTCCCTGAGCTCAATTTCCTCCTGTCAAGGTGAACCTCCATCCCTGGTGTTGATGGGGAGGGTGACACCAGTCTCTGCTCCCCAGCAGCTGCTGTGCCCTTCAGAGGGGTTGGGGCACGAGTGCCTAGAGCTCTGCAGCACCCTGCGCTGGGCACTACTGTGGGGCCAGCCCAGACTGGGGAGCAGGCAGGGGGGAGGTGGGAAAAGCTGGGGAGGGAACGAGCTGGAAAGTGCCCAGGAGAGGACGCTACCATTAGCTTAGATGTCTGACCATGCAGGGTGAGGACACGCTCCAGTGAGTGTGGTGCAGAGCCCCAATCTCCTGGGTGTGAGCAGATGTGTGCAGATATAGATCTCAGAGGACAAAAGACAAAGAAAGGAGCATGACATTTGCAGTTGTGGTGTAGCAAAACAAGCAACAGCGTAAGTCATCTCCCTGCTCCTGCAGGCAGGTAGAACTCTTGCATGTATATTAACCATTGCAATATCCCAGCTTTCTCATTCACACAAACAGAAGAGGAAGAGGAGATATGCCTGGACCTATTCTTCTGGCTTATATAGAAAAGCTTTGTCCGAAGTCAGAGTTTTAGCAGGAATCACAACATTTCACTTGCTTAGTGCTTTCTTCGTTACACGAAGAACTGCAGTAATTTATACGAGGCATAATAAAGGTGCAACTTGCACTAGTAGTGCCTCTGTAATTCATGCTGCTTAAATCATTGGTTATGTGGAAACTGGCAAGTTAATGAGACTTGCTCAGACTACAGGATCTTTTTATGAGCGTTGTTCCAGTTTGAGGACATTTGGCCTATGTTCCCAGTTCAAGAGCTAGTAGAACCACCTCTCAAAGAACCAGATGTTTACTTAAACTGATCAAAAGCACAAAACCT
>JAAGNO010013663.1:79648-109774 GCA_033439905.1 Ceryle rudis | reverse complement strand
ACTGTAGGTGAAGGGTATTCCTGCATAGTTCACCGGCATGCCGAATCACTGTGCGTGCCACACGTACAACTCCTTGCCAAAGGATCCTGCACGTACCAAAAGCTGGTTGGGAAACAAGTTTTTGGAAGATAAATCCAATGAAGTTCAGTAAGGCCACAGGAAACACTTCCACCTAAGGGAGAGCCAGAGATGGAGGAGTATTATGGTGAAGTGTCGCACACATATCCCCAATGCTCTTCTTACTCTGTTACTTAACCCACCTGCAGCCATAACTGGAGAGGGTCTCCTGAGACAGAAAAACCTTTGCTTGAAGCCAGTATAACCACTCCCATGACCTTCTAAACCTGCTGAGGCACACAGTGTAGGCTTCCAAGCAAAGATTCTAGCAGGTCACAAGTGTAGTTAAGCCTATCACTCAGTTGTGAATGGTGGTGGGATGAGGGAAGGAGACTCATGAACCTGTGACATGGAGGATGCAAAGCTGCATCCCAAGAGTAAAAGCAGTGAAATCTTCATGGATGTGTGCACACCAGGAACATATGGAGTAGGGAGCAAGGCGTTCTTCTCTCCAGGGCAAGAGACGGGAACAGAGGCTGTTATCCTACAAAAATCCAAACCTCTCACTGGGATGCACCCAAATAGCCCCATACTGTGAGCTGTGACACTCAGAAAGAGTGACCAGAGATGACAGGTACAGCTTTCTCCTGTGCCTTTACACAAGGACCCACTTTCCAAAAAAAAAATTGCAAACAGCACTCAGAGTCAGAGATCTGTTGAGTACATTTCAACTGCTCTCCAATACTTGGGTCCCAAGCACTTCCTACAGAAAAAAAGGAAGTATGCTGATCAGATGAATAGAGACACTGCTCACTACCTTCTGCAGATAACCAAGAGGTTAAAAAAAAAAAAAAAAAAAAGAGAACTAGATTCCCTTTGGCTGAGAGGTCTGGCACATATGATCTGAATTCAATTTATGTCAGAATGGCTGAGGTTGAAAGGGAACTCTGGAGGTCATTTTTTTCCAACCCCCCCCTCTCCCACTCAAGCAGAGTCACCCAGAACCACATCCTGACAGCATCTGAATGTGTCTAACAGGAGAGACTCCATTCCCTGGGCATCTATGCCAGTGCTCAGTCACTATTACAGTAAAAAAAAAAGTGTTTTGTGATGTTCAGAAAGAACCTTCTGCGTTTCAGGTGGTCATGTTGCCTCTTCAGTGGTGTCAGTGACAGGACAAAAGAGCCTGGCTCTGTCCTCTTTGCACCCTCCCTTCAGGTATTTATATACATTGATGTGATCCCCCCGAGCCTTCTCTTCTCCAGTCTAACAGATGTCTCAACAATCTTTCCTTCTTCTAAGAAAAGCAAGGCTGGCTGGAGGCCAACAGACATTTCTGCTACCTATGCACATACGCCTACGTGAAAGTGAACTGGGACCAGTTCAGTTAATATTTCATCCAACAAACACGATCCTGACGCAGATGAGTGACTGTTGTCTTATCTGCCAATGGACCCTTTGCAATTTAGACTGCCAATGGCCATTTAATACAGGAGACATTACGTGTTATGTTTAAACATGTTTAAAGGGAACAAATTCACGTGTTGGACTGCCTATGTGCAAACGTGAATATTGACATTTCAACACTAGTTCTACTTGCTAAAATTAGCCAAATGTAATTGCAGGTCTTTCATACAAAGTTATCCTAAAATATCTGTTAGCACCTAGCGAGGAAGAGATATCACATGATGAGAACATACCAAAGCAGACCTTGAGCCCAGCATGCCTGGGACAGAAAAAACCAAACTTATCTACTCACCTGTGGCAAGACAAGACTTTTCCATGTGAAAAGATTTCAGCTAAAAGATCAGTCCACAGCTTCGCTGGTGGAAGACAAAAATCTAAGCATACAGCCTTCATGGCTGCAAAGATAATTTTCCACGTACGAAATAGTCCCGCACTGGCTTCATAAATCTATTGCTAATACCACTGTCTGCCTTTACTCACAACCGTGCAGGCCTCTGAACTGTAGATCTCAGTCCCTTGTGGGCTGCCTTATAGCATTTGATCAGTGTCTTCTGTATGGTTTTAAAAATACCATACGACTCTTCTGAAATGGTTGCCAATTCTTCAAATGAAGTAAATTCAAGCAGGAGTCTGGAAAGAGTCTATATTTAGAGTTTGATTACAGTTTAACCCTGGTAAATTTAAACCTATTTAGTTAGCAAGACATTTTTAAATAAGTGCTTATTTCAGTTATGAGCAGGGTGGATTTTTTTTTTTTTTCAGTTTACCCTACAGCAGCAATTTGAACTAAGCCAAAAGTGGCCATTCCCAAACTAAACATCTACCACCTGAATCCCAAATTTAAAGCTGATTAGAGTTCAACAAGTGTCATCATCTTACAGAGGCATGGCTTTCCTTCCACCTCTTAGACTACACATTAGGTTAATTCATCCTTCTTCATCTTTGATTCCATAAATGTAGTCAAGTAACTACTTGAATTTCCAGAAGCACCTGATGTTAACAGATGTGGTTTTCTGTGTCCCACTGGGAAAATGCTGTCTCGTCAGGCAAAGACAGGCAGCATGAAGGATGTCCAGAGAAGCTTAACAATGAATTTCTGCACCAATCTACAGACAAGCTCTGCCTGCTTTCCAAGCTAAGCAGAAATGTCAGCACAATGAGCTGTGCAGAACTGGACTCAGTCCTTTACACCTCCAATTTTTCCACCACTGATCACAGAATTGCTACAGAAAAGATCTTGAAGATCAAGTCTAACCATTATCTAACTCTACCAGGGCCACTACTACACCATATCCTTAAGCACCACGTCTAGATGGCTTTTAAATACACCCAGGGTTGGCTATTCAATCACCTCCCTGGGTAGCCTGTTCCAGTCTTTGACAACCCTTTTTGTAGATGAGTTTTTTCCTAATGTCATCTGTTTGCTACATAGAAAGCAATACTGTTTTTCAGGCATCCCCTAGAGTTTCCTCAGGAATACCTGGTGGAATAGTAACCCAAATTCTGCATGGTCAGAGCGACTCCTGCTTTGGAGGTGAAGGATTAATGTATATCGGTGCAGCTAATTCCACTCAGGGCTGGTACATCATCTTAGCCACAAGTGCAGAAACATGGGACAGACAAGCATTTCAACACTTCTGGCTAGGGGATCTTGCCCTCAACACACATACTGATGCTTGTACATGGTCTCCTGGCTGTCTATACTCCTGTCCATCTGTTGGGATGGCATTACGCCAGCTAACAAGGTAGCATGCCAGCTTCCCTAGCACAAATGTGCCAAATAAAGAGAGGTTGTTTTGAATGTGCTGCTTTCAGAAGACTGCAAGAACCAGGTAGAAATTGTCCCCCATAAAGAAAAAAAAGCAAGAAACTTCTGCACATCCACAGCTCTCCCTCTAGTTATTTTGGGTTTGATCTTCCCTTCAATATTCAAGCACTTTCCCAAAAACTGAAATCTGAACAAAGTTGTTAAATATCCGAGATTGCCAGGCAAAGCAGGTGGCATTTTAACAGACTCACTGGTAAGACCATTACACTGCTGCAGGAGGTCCTATCTCTCTCTATATACATCCTGCTAATATTCTTAGGAGAGAGCTTTCCCATCTAAATCTGCACATTTTCTTCACTGTTCTCCTTCTAACTGGTTCTACTCCTTTACATTCTAAGAGCAGCTCTACCTCACAGAAAAAAAAAAAAAAGTAGTTTTTCAAAATACCCATTTAGCCTCTTTAAAAAGAGCCACAAGTATATGGGAAACCTCTCACATCAAGTAATACCCAGTTAACTTCAATTTAACTGTGAGCTTGGAAATTACAGAACCAGCTCAAGATTCTCTTATATTGTTGCACTAAAACAGGCAGGAGTTTCCCTATAACACTAATTTAGAAGTCTGGAGAAAAACACAGACTCCCTCTTTTCAGAAGTTTCCTTGTGCTCACAAGCTACAGAGCCTCAGTGCTTGAGACCAGCAAGCCTGCAGAGCCATGATATGTAGCGTTTAAGAAGCCAGCCAGCTTGCCAGCTCTAGACAGCACTCTGGAGATACTGGAAATTCTCTCCTGTAAAGTTTTCAGTCTAAGCTGCACACTTGCCATATAGAGTTGGCCAAAACCAGAGTTTGTGGAGGAGAACTAAAAAAGAAGAAAAAAGTGAAAAAAAAAAAAGTTTTTATGTAAGAAACTTTGTTGAGAGGAAGCAGGAAAATGGAAAGATGATAAAAACCTAAACAAAGCAAAGAGAAGCAATGTGGACTGACTCCCCCAGGTTAATATTAAAGCCATCATAAAGCTGCCCAAGCAGCTGCAGATAAATACAGGGAAGCTGGTTTTCCTTTAAGAAGCAGAACTCAGACAAGGCCATCTGCACCCTGCCAAAAGCTTTTCCTTGGGATTTACTTCTCCGAGTAGTGCCTGCTTGGGATTTACTTCTCTGAGCAGTGCCTGCTTAGTTCACTGGCAAGTGCTTCATTAGTGTGGGCACCTTTCACAGTCTGGTACAAGCACTGGCTCCACAGTCCCCAGCAGCCTGACAAATGGCTCTGCAGGGAGACAGGGACAAAGAAAGGTGTGTCCCCCTCAAAACAGTTGACTGACAAGCCAGAGGTCCTGCCTGCCTATATTTGTATCAAGTTCCCAGCCCATTACATCAACAGGATGCAGTCATCCATCATTTACTAAAGTCATCACCGTAGCAGGACCTTTTATTCTCAGGTCAGTACAGTCCAGTTACTTAACTACTCTGTCATTCAGATCTCACTGATTTTGATAGTGGCACATTCCTGGATGGGGCTCAGGTAGAAACAACTTTCAATGCGTTGTGACTCCAAAGCCAAAGAACAAGTCGTTGCTCCACCCTACTCTTTTCTCCCACAACGGTTCTGCCCTATGAACAGGCATAAAATATCGTTGCTCAAGCTACATGATCTGGCTTTCAGCTTTTCCTACAGTTTGTCACTAACATCCCTGAACAGGGATCCCACTCGGAAGCATCATTTTTGACAGCAATAGAGTATGTGCTGGTGGGGGGAAATATGGGCTGTGGAGACAAGCAAATCTGGGAAAGGTTTTTGATAGCAAACACAGCCTGTATGAAGGTAACCACCTGCCAGGAGGTGATTCTGACATGTAAAATATTGAACAAGCATGAATGGAGAACAGCAAACCCCACCCATGCACAAGAGGCAATCAAATCTGACCCCCTTGAAATTTTTATTTGAATTAATGTTACCTTTTAATAACCTTTCACTGCTCTCTGAAAAGATAACAGGTGTCATTAAAACAGCTGTCACCGTGCCAATCTTCCCTGAGACACCTATTTATTTGGATCTTTCAAGAGAAACATAAATGAAATCAGTCATTCTATATTAGAGGGTTCCCAGGGACAGGTAGTTGATTGGCATCTCACACCAGTGGGCAAGTCACCGCAAGACACTTGCGGAAGAGAGCATTCTCCCTGAAGTCCTGATGCTTTAACATCTGACAGGAGTATGTATATATGTATAGATTGATTTTTTTTGATGAACGATACTCTGTGAAATATCAGAGAGAAAAATGTCAGACATACATTGCATAGCAATCGAGGGCTAATGAAGATCCAGGTATTAAATCAATTAAGAAGTATCAAAAGCTACCTAATCATCAAGGAACAAAATTGGCACCACAATATGTAGTGAGTATGGGAAAGCCTAATTTACTAAACATACCCTGCAGTCACATAATTGCATGTAATTTTACCAGCATAATTAACTAATTTAATTACCACTTCTCAAGTGCATCAATTATTGACATTACAGAGTTTTCAGACAGCAGAATTACTATGTGGTACATTCAGAGAATGCAAAATGCTTTGTACGCCTATTTTCCAGTCACAGTCAACAACTGAGAGGGAACACAAGCAGCAAAAGGGGGAAAAATTGCAAGTGCACCACACAGAGCACAGTTTAGTGGTCAGGTTTACGAGATGAACCAAACAAGACCATGTTTATGTAGGACTGAGAAGTCACCAGCAAACAACTGGAGGGACCAAGGAAACAAAATCCAAACATAGTGCTAAACCAGACAGCTCTTATTTCTAAACAACAAGGTCTATTTTAAATTAAATCTAATCAGGGTGACAAGCTCTTTGAGATCAGTCCACCCTTACCTTTTAACCAAGGGCTTGATGTTGCAGTAAGATCTGTAAGGATATACAGATACCCACACCGAGCTCTACTGGCCTCACTAAAAAGTCATAAAGGTGTCAGGTCTATCTGCACGAGTCTCAAAGCAGAATCAGAGCCCAGGGAGACACAGGCTACTATGTGATAAGAAACTCTGTTTGCTCAGGCAAACTGTGGATGCACTGGTTCCTTCCAAGACAGGGGAAAAAAGTACAAAGATGAAGTAAGGATGTGTTCTTATTAATTAAAATGTAACTTTGCCATGTGGGATCATTACTCAGACTTGAAGAACTATTGATCCCCTGCTTAATGTTTAGACACTGTATGTAAATCTTTGCATAAAACCATTTTGTTTCAGCAATGAGCTTTTCAAAGTCAAGAGAGGTGTCAGCATCTGCTCCCTATGGAGTCTTAAGAGTCAGTGTCAGTAAAAAATGGGCAGCGTCAGTAAAAATTATGCCCTGTGTCAGTAAATTTGTTAACAGGGTGGTTGGAAACCCTGGGAGCTGTGGTGTCATTTTCTTTTCCCATTGCCCTCTTGTACTTGACCTTTGCACAGCTGTTTCACAGTATCTGGAGATGGCTGAACTGTGAAATAGTGATTACAGGAAAGGGGGCATTTTAATGAGACAATACAACATAGAACAAGAAGAGGGCATTCTTTCATACGCCAACTGAGATCTTTAAAGTCTTTTTTGTCTTTCAGATTCAATTAAGAACAATCACCATAACCCCCTCCCTGCTTTTAAATCTAATGCCAATGTTCAGTTACCCTTTTTAAGGTCACAAAAGCTTACCGGATTCGTTGTGGTGATTGCTCCAACCCAGTAGAGGCACTCTGTTAAGAGAAAATAAAAGTCCAAATAAATCATCAATACCCAGAAGGAACTTAAAGTCAGGCAAAATAAGGCAATTGCAGACTGGGTCCAATCAGTTGCATCCCCATCAAGCCTCTGGGCACCGTAGCACAAGTAGTAAAAGCTCCTTCCTTGGAGACAAATCAATGATGCACTTGAGAAGAAATCCTACCAGCGCAAACCTACCGCTGCCCTGTCCTTTTAAGGAGTAGGCTTCATCCTCCAACAAGTAGCATTGCAGAGATGGGACTATGAACCTGTTGCTGTCTGTCCCTGTGATGGCCCTGTGAGGTTCCAGCTCAGGTGAAACTTAAGCACGTGCTTAAATTTAAGCAACAGCTTAACTTGAGCAACTGGCTTGAAGTAATGCAGCCAACTACATCTATGACTAGAGGAGGATCAGACTGGTCTGGTGCATGTGGCAATAGTGAAGCTTCCTCCAAAGGCTCAAGAGATTCCTCGAATCTTATTCAAAGGTACTATACAACAGCAAGACACAACCTAGTCCCATCTGGAGTCTTGACTTGAAACCATGATGTGAAAAATCAAGACAGTGAGAAAAGCACATGCTGCGATCACGGGCAGTGGAAGGCAGAGAGTGGGGGAGAAAGGTGACCACAACATTTTCATGCTTACAGCCTAAATGACTTTTTGTAAGCAAACCTGATGAATGATGCTCTTCATGCTGCTCATTCTGCAGGCTGCTCTCTGTACACCTGCCACGTGGCTGCTATCAGTAAAAGCAATTCCAGTAATGACATTGATGTGTGAGGGGCCTGCACTTCTGAGACACCAGGCCTAAAACATTATTCATTGCAGTTGTAAGTGGGTGGTGGAACTTCACCAGTCAGCTGAGTAAGTGCATACAAATGAGCATGAACAGACAGCAAAATGGGTGGATGAGTCAGTAGCAGCAGGAAAGAGGAAACACAATACAAAAACCTTCCTCATATACTGTCAGCCCTAGAAAGGACCACACCAGTCCAGCCTTCAAATATCCTCTCAAGTGACTGCAAAACCTGTAAGAGGGTTGTGATTTTTTTGAACACCAGCAAGAGCAACCAACCTGTGGTGTACACAGGCTTCTAGTTCTAAGTACTCAGAAAGCTGAAACACAAATTATTAATAGCTTATGCAACTTAGCAATTTGTATAGCCATGTGTATTTCCATCTGAAAAGCTGTGCATTGAACAAACTCCTAGAAGTCATCTGCCTATGTACGTACCGTACACCATTCAAGCTGTATGGCCTGCCATACTCTGTGTGCAGCTGCTAATCCAAGACTGTCATGATGGGAAAGCTTGAGGTAGCTCACAAATGAGGCGCTAACACGTTTCCCTTACAGACTGAGAACAGAGCCGCCTGGTTTCCTATTTCAGAGGCCAAGGAGCACAAGTGGAATTAAGATATTCATGCTCATTAATACTGTAGCATCCTCCATCTACCTGTGCTAGAGACCAGGCAGATGAATTTGAAAGAATAGGATGCTTCCCGAGTTATCTTCACTTTTATCCTTTCCAAACACTTCCCTGCAAAGCTTTTCCTTAGCCACGCAGACAAATTTACTTGGATGAACCCTTTTCACATATTCCATTACCCTTTGGCAAAGCCTGCAAGTTTAGTGACCTCTCCTGGGAGGCCTTACTGCCAGTGGCACGGGAACTCATGCTTCACACTTCACTCACCCAGATACTGTAACTTCCCAGAAAGAACTGAAGTTAAACCCTCTTCAATCTTCATCTGGTATTTTGGACAAACCTGAGTTTTTCATCCTCTGCTGTGTTCCTATGCTTTCTAGATGCTTCGGCATCCCTTCAAAGTGGAACATAACACTGCAGATACAGATGGGAACAAAGCAAGAAGGGCAGCACAACACTGTGAAAGGCGCATGACCAAGAATAGCTTAACCATCTGGCTCTCCTCATTGGCATTCTCAGTACCACGGTTTTTCCCTTGCTGTTGCATGAGGAGGGAAAACAGGTTGAATCTCCTCTCCTACCACACATTTGTGAACCAGACTGCAAAAATTGGCCCAAAGGGTAGCACATCTGGTTAATGTCTCAGTACTCAGCTAATTGCTTAACACAGAAAATCTGTTCTGAGCTGCTCTGGATCTCTTTTAAATAGCTGGACACTCCTATAATCACTATCCATTCACCTCACCAGGATATCCAAGAAAGCAGCAGTCTGCATACCACATGTGCCACCAACACACTGTAGATGGCAAGGAAGGTCAGTAGTGAACCTGACAGCTCTGACAGAACCCTTCAAAAACCCCAAGACACTGTGGAACTCGCAGCAAGATAAGGATTGATTACTAGCTAATTCTATCTGTTCCACATTAAGGGTGGGTAGAAAACAACCAAAGTCAATTGTAGTAAATTAGTGAAAATAAGGAGGGGCTAGGTGTCTGGGTGTCACTAAGGACCTTCACAGAACCTGAGAATAATCTGGGTTGGAAGGGACCTTAAAGATCATCCAGTTCCAAGCCCCTGACATGGGCAGGGACAACTCCCACTAGAGCAGGGTGCTCAAAGCCCCATCCGGCCTGGCCTTGAACACTTCCAGGGATGGGGAATCCACCCCAGAGGTTCCAGAACCTCACCATGCTCACAGTGAAGAACTTCTTCCTTACATCTAATCTAAATCTACCACCTTTAAGTTTAAAGCAATCACCCCTTGTACTATCACTACACACCCTCCTAAAGAGTCCCTCACTTAAAATGGAAGTGACAGCATCGGCTGTTTTTCCATGCACATAACAAATGGAGGAAAGAGGTGAAAATGAGGCGTATAAACCAGAAGCTAGACACTGTAGAAAATGGAGAAGTGAAGCAAAAAGATATAAATGACCAATAGCCATCAGAGCCAAAGAACCAGGATAAATTATTTAAAGTGCATTAGGAACAGAAGGACCTTCCACAATGACAGGAATCTATTACTGGATGAAGAAAGTTGCCTTGTGAACAGTAATAGCAAAAAGACAGAAATCTAAGAAAAAGCTAGATGCTCTAATACTGCTGAACAAGCCCAAAACAAACTCCCCAAACATGCCCTGCCCTCCAGAGAAAGATCATGATACTTCCACCGTCTAGTTAAAATAGAAGAATGAGGCAAGGATTGACTACGGTTTGTAAGATTGTAAATGGGGACCTACAATTTAGTAGCTAAGTCTTCTGTTCTGCAAAAGCAAAATAAGATTGAAAAGCAAACCAAGGCTTGAGAGCTGCAGAAAACAACAGCTTTGTTATTTTGAGTTTTGCAAGGATCTAGCCCATTGGCCCGTTCGTTGTTTTACAAATGCTTCACCATCCACATTCCCTGCTCTCAAAGGGCTGATGGACTATCATGACCCAAGGGGAGATGACAGTGCACATGCTGATTTATACCAGCAGGAAATCTGGCCCTCCAGGTTTTGGGAAGAACTATGTTTTATTCCTATTTGTGTTCCCTTACAAAGATGAAAGATGAGAAGAATTCAGAACTGGTTCCAAAGGTGCAGGTGCTCTGCACAGTTCTGCTGGGGGGTGGGCAATATTGGCAGGACCTCCTCGCCACTGCTACATCAATACCACACCTTGGCTCATCAACCAGTGAGACCAGCTGCATGAGAGACAGTTAGGAAGCTTCCTTTTACACTAGTCCAGACATTTCCTTTCCACTACCAATTAACTACCCACAACATAGAAGAGCTTATCAGCAACATCAAAGAATGCATTCCTCACTAACACACACGGTATGGCAGATAACGTCTCTGGCTGCATCAGATTTTCTAATTAAGCATGTGGGAGTAGGGGAAAGAACAGGGGGGGCTGAAAAGATACACACAAAAAAAAAAAGAAAAATCAAGCAGAGTGTACTGTGTGTGTTGTTAGCAGTCACTACTGTAAACTGAAATACAGGTGCCATTAGCAATCTGCTGTCTGCTGAGCTGCACTGCTCAGGGGCCTCACTTCCCAGTTGGTCTTTTTTGTCTCTGTCTCATAGAGAGCAATGTACAGAAGTCTCCTTCAGTGTGGCAAGGTGAAGAAATAGCACAAAGACTGTACATTTGCCTTTGATTCCTTCCATCTCACAGTAAAACAAAATAAAAATAAAGGGACCAGATAATGAGAGCCATTAATTTCATAAAAAGACCATGTTGCTTTAAAAAACAAAAGCCAAATGGAAGAAGCAAATAACCAAAGCAGTTGAATTACTTATTAAACAGTTGAACAAATAATTCACTATAAGGAATTTATTGGATTAACTCAGCTTCCCCCACTCAGCAGTTTAAAATTCACTTGAAAGAATCCAATTGGGTTGAGGGCAAATCTGTTTCAGCTCTCTGCAAGTGCAGGCATAGACAGTTCAATATTTTCTTTTCAAGCTCTATCGGTTAATTGAGAGTATTTACACAATTTTTTTTTGTTTGTTTCCCTGAATGAAAGAGCACACATGCACTTCCAGCACAAATAATTGTGCACGTAGTTTAAGAAAATTGGTGTCTTTACATTTTTGTGCCAGCAAAACTTGACAGCAGGAACGTTCGCAGGAAGCAAACACAAAGAAGACGTCACTACAGATGAAGCAAATTAATTTTCAGTTTGAACAGTCTCAAAAATATTGTCCAGCTACAGAGAGATCATTATGTTGAAGTATGAACTGTGAAAAATTAACAACAGAAAATATGCAGTGCTTACTTTGCAAGCCTCAAATTGGGCAAATCACCTTAGGTCTCGTGGCTGTAGTAGCCGCATTAATTGCCCAAGATCTCGTTCCTAGATAAACTTTTCTGCATGGAAAACAAGCCTTTGTTTCATTACTAAATCCTAATGCAAACTGATGGTGCTATACAAAACAATCTTCTCTTGGAATTCCAGTAGCAGCTCAATCAAGTTCAGCTTGAAACTGGCAACCTGCATTATGCTGTTTTAGGCACAGGAATCTGTCACATGCTGCTTTTTGTTGTGTTTAAAAGAGAGTTAATATTTGGCTAATATGTTTATCTTTGCATAATATTACTGTCTATGTTCAGGAAAGAAAGAAACAGCTGTTGCAGCCTAACCCTTACTCATTAATCTTTCATCATCTTGGGACTTCCAGCATTGTACTCTCTATTACAGCATCAGCTTTCTCTTCAGCAGTGGCATCCGAGAGCAAATTCCCTACAAAATTGCCATTTAGACTTGCCAGGTTCACTTCTGCTGAACCTGGATACTGAGGCTCCACACACATCATCACCCAGCAGAGGTGGGGGCATGAGGTAGGCAGTATTTCTATCTTACCAACGCTTGCAGAATCTGTCTACTGGTGGCTGCTTGTTTCAAGGGGAACAGGAGGCATCCCAGGTGCCCCATTTCCTCCTGGTAGCACAAGGAGCAGTTTCAGCTCCCTCGCATCAAGCTGATGTTCTGATGTCTGCTCTTACTCAAACACTTGGCAAATATCCTGAACACCTTGGAGTGCCCGAGTTACACCCAGAAACTTACAGATTCAGCAGCAGAGGACTATCTCCTCCTCCTCCTCCTGTTTCAATGGTCTCATCGTTGCCTGATTTTCTTCTCAGCCTCCTTTTGGATGCATGCCCAAATCCACAGATGTGCACAGGAGGTAGATGGCACTAGAGGTGCCCTTAAGCACCTCAGCTGTTAGTTTGCACTGCCTCCCAGGTGTTATTAGCAGAAAACATGCATTGTAGAAACCACAGTAGGATTCTCTTTACGCCATTCTTGTTTTTAATCTTTTCAAATTCTCAGGAAACAGAGTCAATGGGTATTTGGGAGTCAGAGCTGTATGACTTACTCCTTCTCCTCATTAAACTCTGTATTTATATAAACATGTAGCAAAGCATAAACTGGTTTCAAACATCTGTTTGTAACATGTCAACATTCACTGCCGTAGTAAAGTCATCACTCTAGCCAATAATCACAGTTTCGCCCGGCTGACAAAGAAACATCACACACAGCTTGGCTCTGACCCTCAGCCACCTATCTTTGGGCTCTCAAGTTGCAGGCACCAGACAGGGGAAAGACTGACATATCTGTGCTGCAGACAAGCTTCATCCAACACCTCATGGTCTGCCTTTAAGGAGTTCTGGATGGGTCTGTGCCTGACCTGTCACCGTTGTACTGACATGAGGTAAATACAGCGAGAGCATTTAATTCCTCATGCCATGCTCTAATACTAGGGAAGGAACTATCTTACTACTGATGCTGTTCCTCACCAGCTATCCATAACCAGAATTTGCACACACTGCTGCAAATATAGGCTGGGCCACATTTAAGAATAGCATAAGCTAGTCAGGGCAAGAATTATGTAGTATTTTTTCCTCTGGAAGGTGCCTGTAGAATTTTTGATACTTTCCTTATACACATTAGAAGTTATTTGTGCAAGCAACATGCAGACCACATACACCAGTAATGTATCTTGCAGAATTACTAATTCACATATGACTTGTATCAACAGAATTAAGCATAAAGCTACACTTCTAAAATGGATAACACTGTCCACCTTGATGTTAATATCTGTGCTTATTTTTATTTGGTTTACACATCCTTCACACGATTTCCTTCTGGTGATCAGCCTGATGAGAATCAAAAGGCACTCCTACCTAGCACAGTAAATGCAAACTAGTTTTCACAATAAGAAATGGAAAAAGAGCCAGCATCATATTATTCTTTGTGATAAGTGTGTTACTTATACTTACCTCATTCTGTGTTTAATAGGTTGTCTTCATATTTTCTCCATAGAGCTACAGATTCTCATGTTCAACAAGGATGCTCCTGACAGCTTTCTCTTTCCTAGGGCAGGATTGCTCAGCTAACAGTAAGATACCTTTTGACAAGTGCAGCAAAGAGCCAGTAAAGCTTAGTCAATCTGCATCAGTCTTGGCACCTTTCTTTCAGTTTCATATCTAAACCCTGGATGCCAAAGTCTCTTGCAATGATTACAGAAAATGATAAAAAAGGGAAATGGATGCAAAAGCAGAAATCATATTAATCAGTTGAAGGAAAATACTTTTCCAACTACAATTGTGCCTGAAACCTATAAATTAGATGACTGGAGTAATAAGACATGTGAAATGGCTTTTAAGTCCACTACCAGCTCCATGCAATAAATTTCAAATGACATCCAGGCTTTTAGTGGAGGGGATGATTTATTGCAGTCTGCAGGAAGAGAGCTTTCATGGATTATCTCTAAAGTGGCAAAACTCTATTCTGAATTTTTCAAAATTAGTGCAGCTCAGTGAATGTTACTGACAAGCAAGTCCAAAAGCACTTTAAAAAAAAAAAAACCCACCCCTTTTTATAAGAAAAACAGCAAACGTACTTTAGAACATCCACAGATTTTTGCTAAGGGAACTACATCTTGTATTTTCATAAACCAGGGGGGACACAAAACCAAACAAAAACCAAACAAAAAAAAACCCCACCAACAAAACAGGAGAATAAAACTTGCTGCATGTGTTGTTCACCTGGGCTTTCTATAACCAGAGATATTTCACTAGTGAACTTAAGGCAACATTACTCAGCTTTTGATGCTAAAAGTCTACAAAACAATCTGGCAGATAATTCAAGTTTCTCTGCAAACCAATAAACCTTTCTACTATTTTTGTCATTAGGCAATGTGAACCAAGCACTGACCACAGAAACGCTCTCCAAAGACCGCCTAGAGAGTCCTGTTTCCTTTGAGCATCCAGAAATAGATTTATTTCCTCTCCTCTGGTAAAAGGAATCAGAGAAAATGTGCCTCCACTGGAATGGCAGAGTGCCATACCATGAGCACATCAGGGTTGTGAGGCTCACTGCAGGGCTACTGCATTGCACCTGACTAGCCAAGTGTTGTGCAGTCTCCCAGTTCCAAGTGTCTCTCCCCTGGTGTGAAGATGGCTGGTAAGAGCCCTGGGATGTTGTCACAACTGCATCCCTAGGTACACCCCTGCTCAATGCTGTAAAAGTAATTGTGTCTAAGGGGATGTTCCAGAGAACAGGTATAACCCTCTTCAAGAGGCATAGGTGTACCTTGACTAAAAGCTGTTAGACACAGGCCCCTAATTCTGATTGCTTTACTGTCTAGTGATAGTAAACAATTCTGGTAATTCTCAATACAGAGTACGCTGAATTTGCATACCAAAGGCAGTTAAAACCAGGGTATGTTTGTGTTCAGTAATGGAAGCATTATATATGGGAAACATCATCTTACACTCTTTTGACACCATTCACCCAGAGTTGTTCTAAAATATTTTCTGGAGTAAGTAGAGATCTCATTTCACTGGCATTTGGAGCAGAAAGTGAAGATCTATGCTTTAGCCAATTAATTTATATAGAAAATGTAGAGTGGTGTGATTTAGTCTCCCAGGAGAGAATGCAAGAGGATACGAAGACTAACAGCTCTGCTTTTACATGACCGTTAATGATGCTTTGGCTTTCATTAGTCTTTCCTACGAAAGACTAACCATTAGCCTTTTAAAGCATGAATTCACCACTGACCTGAATTAAGAGTAGTATTTCACTGACTCCACAGTACTCAGAGCTCTGAGATTTCCACTGCAAGTCACCTATCCAAACTCTGATAGTAATATTTAGCTTATGGGGAGTTCTGGAAGCAATAAGGGACTCACACAAACCTCTTTTGAAAGAGACTCTATCCTAACTTGAGACATGGTACTTTCTGAGACAGTTTTGGTGTTGGTTAACTAGGCCCGTTCTCACTGTTTTGGGGGTTTTTATGTTTTTGGGTTTTTTTTAACGAGTTGATCACAGCATATTACATGAAGCTAGTTGCAGACGTTATCTTAGCTTTATAGACAGAGAAACTGAGGCATAACCCAGGGAAATTACTGACAAAACTGTTGGCAGGACAATGACAAAGCCCCCAAAAGAACTAAGAGTTTCTCACAGAAGTGCTTTAAAGAGCAGATACACTACAGACAGCACTGATTAGAAGGTATGTGATGGGAGAGGTTTTTGAATTCAATACAAAATTTTTAAATCCCTTCTCTACCTGTGTTCGAGGGAAGCCAGACATATTCTTCTCCATCCATGGCTTATGGTATTCAGACATACTAAACATATGTCTAACTCTGTAGTCCCTGTAGCATGAGCCACACAAATACACTGAAATCTTTAAAAGACAACACCTTCTTTTCATCATCAAATGCAGACCAAATTCAGAGGAAAACTCTTCTGCTGTCATCACAGAATAACCACATATTTTCCTAAATGTTCAAAGTCAGAATTGTGGGACTCAGTCTATCAAGGATCAGCTTGTGTCTACTTTGTTGTAGGCACAAGACAAAAGACATTTGCTCTGACTAAGCAAATCTTATTCCTCAGATGACGGACCCAACTGAAACAAAACACATCTCTTATAGGGCTTTAGGTGTTAGAGACTGTGTTAAATTGCAAATATTCACAAGAGGATGAAATGGACTTTAATAACCCTGAATACATAAGAACACTGCTACTGTTCACGTAAAACATTTTAAGTAAATTACAGGCTGGGTCTTCAGCATTTTTCAGGTTTTGATCATGTGTATATCTTATATTTTAGGCAATGCAGAGTGACTATGTTGTGCATAGCAGCAAAGTGATGATAAATGACAGAGTACTTAGTGCTATTGTGGCACAAACAAGCTTGTGCATTTTTATGAAAACTAAATGGAGAAAAATAACTTCGATATTCTTTCTCCACATCTTAAAAAATATTTTGGTTTTTTTTTAGGAAAAAAAAAATGGCCCAGGGAAGACAAAGCATTACATCAATTATTTAGAAATTCAGATGGAAATGCATGCAGAAGTTTTCCCCTCTGGCCTGTGCATAGAGCTTCATTTCCACTTACTGCTTCCACAGAACTCTACAGGAGTTTAATCCTCCAAACCCAAATCCCTACCTACAGCCTGATCTTATAGGTAGGACCATGTCTGGAGAAGAATTACAGTAAGCAGATAACAGAAGGCTCTTGCCTGACATGTCTAACTCCCTTTCTCATTAATGGGCAATATGCCTGCACTGACAGGAAAATTTATCTCAAAGTCTGTGATAAATCAGTCAGATTTGATCTGCTCTATGTAAAATACACAGCCAGCGCTGATTAAATGAGCAGCTCAGTGCTCTTTCAATAGTGCATCAATGCTTTTCAGCACATAGGCATGGACAGACAGCTCATAGCTATAAACGAGAATCATGACTTAGGTTTTCAGTCACTGGATGACTTCATTGTAAAACACGAACAGAATGATGTGCCTTCCTTTCCCATTCCTGTTCCACATGCCCATTAACATGTTTTGCTGGTCATTCACGTTATCGTGTGTGACAATTTGGGGTGCAAAGAGTTTTATGCACGCGGCTGTGTCATTTTAAAACACTTTGTGAATGAGCTTGGCTTGTAGTGCAGTACCATAATACATATTTAATAAACAGGTTTTAAAAATAACTGCAGTTCTAATCCCCAGTCCTGTTATCTCTTTCACTCCTTCATTTTCCTCAACCATTCTTCCTTGCTAAGCAAATAAATGTTTTCAATAAAGGTTGAGGAAGTGTTTCTTGCAAGACAAATAATGAAAAATCAAGAAATGTTGAAGTTGGACCTGTGCTAGTGATCCGGAACAACCTCAGTTCATATATCTGATCACCCAAACACCAGAAGCAACCCGCTGCCTTTGCTCTGTGTGCTCTCTCTCTACAGAGACATTTGATCTATAAGTTCTCTTTCAGATCCAATGCAGACAATCAATTTTTCTAGCTCCCATCTAGGCTCCCTCTCACCCTGCCCGTCTCATCACAGCAATAAGCGACACATCTGATATAAGCTCCCACAAGTCCTCATCAGCACAAGACCTCTCTTCCAGAAATCCAAGGAAAGGCCTGCAGCCTCAGCAGCAGAGTTTAAGGCTCTGATACACTACAAGGACTCGTCTTTCCTGTCGCTGTTGAAATCCAAGATCAGAAGGAAATGAACCAAAGCAGGAAAGTTTCAAGGAAATTTGCCAGACAACTGATGCTTTCAGAATGATTTCTAGCTGCACATCACAGATGAGTTCCCACACTTAGCAAAATTGTAGCCAAGACTCACCAAGGCAGAGGGATTCACTTGGCATATTCAGGAAGATTTATCACATCCATCTCTAACAGGAGCTTGATGTGTAGTGGGTTAGGAGTGGGCTGATAGGATTCCTACATTTCAGACATTCCCCTTACCACCCTGCTTGACACAGATGCTCTGACCAGCACTTTACCCACAGGCTCCTTTCCCTCATTTCTGTCTTGTAAGCTTTCAAAGGTGGTCTTGCAGCCCAGGGTGCACATAAGCAAGCTGTTCATAAGCAGCTTGGCTGGGGACACTGCAAGAACAAGCTTATACCACAGGTTCAAGAGCCCCACACCACAATGGGAAAGGAATAGCTGGCACCTGCCAGCCCCTTGGAAACCATTCTTCAATAATGGAAAAACTCTAAAGTGAAACCATCTCTTCCACTGAGAAGCAAATTAAATATTGTACCTTAAGCTGTCCTTTGCTGAAGGATGGTCCCACATGACTTAAGGGTTCTCCTCACCTAGGACTCCTAAGTCAAGGTAACACTACAGACAAGGATCTTAATTCCTCAGACTGTTTTCCCTTCCAATCCAACCTTGAGGTTATTCCCCTTTCTCCACAGGGCTGCAGTTAAGCATTTCCAAAGACTCTCTGCATTGATAGCTCATTCAAGGCACTGACTCATACCTTAATCAAATGAGATCCTGCCAGTCACAGTTATCAGTATCATAAGAACCCCTCTAAAATGTCACTGCAGGGGGCCCTGCCAGACATAATTCTCTGCACTGTACTTAAACTAAAGTCTCCTCCCAGAAAAGAAAGAAGCTAGTACACATAATAGACACATTATGTATACTATGAAAAGTTTTATTCCAGACATAGTCATTATGAAATCCCAAAGAAACAAACAATGGATGAGGCATGTTCCTGGTGCTAAAGACAAGCAAAAGCTAGCAAATTAGCCTGAGACAAATCAATGCTTGGAGACTATTCAGAATACAGACATTTACTTCCTTGGTAGCAAGGGAAAAAGCAGGAAGAAAGTAAATAAGAGCAGAGAAAATGCACCATTTTGAAAAGAATGGCTAGAAGATGGGATATTGAGAGGAAGCAGAGTAGAATCAGGCCAAATAAACAACACATGTCCTGACAATGAGGTCCATTCATCGTGGAATAATCTCTCCCAGGAACTGAAGCAGAACCCCATTACCTGTAATGCTTTTGCTCAGATATCACTGTAATGAGCTCATTAACACTAGCACACACAAACCTGAACTGAACCAAATGGTTGATAATGTAATGCAAGGGGACATCATCACATAAACAACAATACTTCCAATTTCTATCACTGTAGCAAGCTCTGAATGACTGTGTTCGTGTCCTAGTGTAGCTTACAATGCTCTGTGAATAAGGGGAAAAAAAGAAAAGGGGGATGAAGATGGAAAGAAAAGGATTTAGGGATAACTACTCATCACAGAGAGAAGCAATAACCTTATTTTCCATTTGCAAATTCAAACTTGAAAAATCTTCTGAAGCTAGTGAGGTAGCCTTCAAGGTGAATGCCAATTACCACTCAGCAATGGGAGATCTTGCTTGTGTTTGTGAACCATCTTATTTCTTACAGATGCTCTCCAATTTCCACTGAAAACAAAAGGATGTTCCAACTTTAATTCCAGTGGAAAATTGGATTAGGCCCTAGAATAAACTCAGAATCAACCCTTGAAATTATTTTTATAGCCTTGAGAAATTAGAGGGAAGTATAAAACAACAGGTGACTTTTGCTTATTTCCTTGACCAACCCTTCACAGTCCAGCAAAAGAGATGCAGAGTTGCACAAAGTTTGATTCCATTCTTCTTATTTTGCCAAAAGACCATAGGAACCTCCAGAGCCCTGAACGAAACAGGATGCATGCCAAAGAACTGAAATCCTATAGGATCATGCATGGCACCACTCTTCGCGCAAATAAAACCATATGCATTCAAATAGCACTAAATCAAAGGGAGAGCAAGCACCTTTACATCCATAGAACACATTCACCAAGGGATACATGTCAGAGGACCTTATGTATTGATCCATTCCATAAAGAAACCACAAGCTTCAAGATAAACTGCTTTTGACATGTTGAATCAGACAAAGAGTACACTTGAAGAATGGCCTGACAGATTTAATTCTCCAGATAAATTCAGGAAAATAACCATAGAATGGTTTGGGTTGGAAGAGATCTTCAAAGATCCTCTAGTCCCATCCCCCCTGCCATGGGCAGGGAAACCTCCCACTAAATCAGGTTGCTCAGAGCCCCATCCAACCTGTCCTTGAGCGATTCCAATGATATGGCATCCACAACTTCTCTGCTCTGGTGTCTCACCACAAAAATTTTCTTCTTTATAGCTAATCTAAATCTACACGCTTGTTTTAAAACCATTGGTCCTTGCCCTGTCACGACAGGCCTTGGTAAAAAGTCTTCCTCCATCTTTCTTATAAGCCCTCCTTAAGTACTGAAAGGCCACAGTAAAGTCTCCCTGGAGCCTTCTCCAGGCTGAACACCATCAACTTCCCTCAGTCTGTCCTCATAGGAGAGGTGATCCAGCCCAATCTCCAGACAAATAACAGCCACCAAGTACCAGACCTGTTTTACACTAAACTGACACAGAATCCTCAAGCTGATCAGAAGCAAGAGCAAACCTGAATCCTGGCAACAAACATGAGTAGTAGCAGTAATAAGAGAATACACCTCATTACATGATCATCCCTTCCTTCTCTAAGTTCTCCTTGAAACCCAAAGTCACCTGCCATTAGCTCCTTATGAAAACCCATAACTGCAGATGCACAAGCTCTTCAGCTCTCAGGGAGCTGTGATCATCAATGCTCAGGTCTTAAAACTGAATGAACACCAGGACAAAAGCCCCAGCTACAAAAGCTTAACAGATTATTTTAGCTATCAAACTGCAAACATCACAAGTAAATACAAGCTATTGCGTGGTCTTGCCAAGGCTTTCAGAGTCTTAGTTCTAGGAAGGGCTTCGTTCAACTGGGGCATTATAGAAACACACTGAAAAAAAGATGGGGTTTGACCCAGAGAACACTCATTCTGAATAAATGAAAGAAAAAAACCCAAATTACTGAGTGACTCAAAGTTGTAGTAAATATGAGAGGTCAAGATGCCAGCAGACTAGAAGCTGACAATGTGGCTTGCCTAATGTTTAGGTACTTTTTTGTTTGGGTTTTTGTCTTTTATGTTTTGTTTGTGGTTTTGGGGGTGGGGTTTTGTGGTTTTGTTTTGTTTGGGTTTGGGTTTTTTTGGGGGGGTGGTTTTTTTTTTTGTTCATTGTTTCTGTATTTTTTTTAATGGGCCTCATGAAAAAGGAAAGTATAAAGACAAACCGTGGATCTGTTTGTGAAGAACTCTTCCCATGCAGCACAGTGTGGAAGGAAACACAGGTATTTATTGAATCTTTAATATGAAGGATGTCAGAAGCTGACATTGTAGGCACTAAAAAGCAAAAGCTGCATTTCAGTAGTGAATAAGAGATGGTTAAAAAACTGGCAGAAGCCCAAAATGCCTTGGAAATGAAGACAAATAACTTACATGAAATATAATAGGAAAAGGAGAGACACAGGAAAGATACAGAGAAAGGAAGGACGTGTATAAAAATACAGGGTAGCAAGTGATTTTTATATCAGCATAATGGGTGAATTTAAGTGGACTGTTTTTCAGATTATGCTTCTTGCATATTACAGTTTATTATATATAAGCTGAATTTATCATTACCTTAAAATTACTGAATCAGAGTTTTAATTAAGCAACATCTCTGGAGGAAGAAAGCACATTGTTGTGTGTATTTATGCTCCCTCCATTATGAAAAAAACTGCAATCTAATTTTTGTAATTTTTTTTTTTTTCTGTGCTGAATGTTCTCCATGTCTGACAGAGAAATGGAAAGTGAAGGACAGATGTTTCTGCTTCCCACATCTCCCCCCCAAATCTTTGCCTATTTATGTAATATATCAAAAGTGTTCCAGTCTCAACATGAACAAGTGTACCTTAGGAATTCCTCTTGGAAATCCATGCCTCAGTTTTCCTTTGTTTAAGCAACACGAGGAATGAGCAGAAGCAGCTCCAATTTCTTTCATGAATAAGGTCCTTCATTCATGCTTTTCATGATGCAATACATGGGACTTGAAAAGTTTCACTCAATAGCTTGGTCAAGCAACCAAATCTGAACTATGATACTTACAATTCAACCTCCTGAAACTAATGGGTCATATTATAATGAGCAGTAATTGTGGTTCACTTCCCATAATCTCAGATTACATTTTTAAAGTAATTGCAAATCAAAAAGCACAAATAAATGTATTTTGCTGTTCCATATGAGTTTTTAAGCAAGAGATATTGCAGCATGTAACAGGCTTTGCATATTTGAGATAATTGAGCTTTTCCATGTGTAGTGGTCGCTGTTGTGCTCTCACACTACACTGCTGCCTGTAAACACACTTGGAGTGTCTAAAGGCAGGAACACAGGGGACAAAAGTATAAGAAAAGGTAGACTGAATAATGCTGGAAGCAAGTTAGGGCTACTGTAACGGGAAAGTTTGTCTAGCACATTTTGGTGCAAGCAGGACCAACTTTCATGCTTTTATACTTGAGTAGTAGGATCACACACAAGTGAATACCAGTATTTTCAGTAAAAACACTCCAAACTGGGTAACAGCAAGAAATTTTACAAGCTTGTTCAAATTTCAGTAGGATTCTTTGGCTTCTTAAAGCTAAAAAAAAAAAAAAAAAAGCCATAAAAGATAAAAAGAATCAAGTAAAGTATTTTTTAGCAATTTAGTCTTTTATAAACACTTAAGGTTTCCTGAAAACGACTTCCATTGAGTCAAAGAACCATGTGCAAAACATGACAGTTTCAGCCATTTTCAAGTTAAACTGACAAACATAAAACCTGTTTGATCAATATAAACCAAATTTTCCCTCTTCAAGTTTTGGAACAGTGAACAAAAAGACACTCAGTTATTCAAATATCCTTGTAAGTCCAAAACATTCTGAATGAAGAACACAGTCTACCCAGACTTAGCAGAGATCCAATTTACAATATTCTTCTTCTCTTCTGAATCTGGCCGTCTCCAGATACTTGTATCACATGGAAAATGGTATAATACCATGCCTGAAACAACAGTCAGTATTGCTGCTGACTCTTTCCCTGGTGTGAATGGTTACACCAGGCTTTCCAACATAAACAGCAGGATCATATGGTCTTTTACATTATTTACATTGGACTCTCTTCCATTGAATAAAACAGTTTGTTTCTTGTAAAAAAAAAAAGAGCGAAGAATGATACTTTGGTATGAAAATGCACTTCTCTGCATGAAAAGTTCAGTGGCATGCACATGTACTGGTAGGTGTTGAAAAAGAGAGGGTAAGGACAGTAAGCTTATTTTACCTTGTTCAGTCCCACCCGTTTAGACCTATTTGTTTTCTAGAGGCAGGTTCTGTGTCTCATGTCTTATTGCTTAAGAAGATGAGGACGCAGATGGTAAAATGCTCCTGCCCTTAAAGTATTTGGGGCCATACATTATCTAAGGTACCACTTTTCGAAGCCAAATATCCTTGCCGTTGAGAAGACCTATGTGATGGCACAGCTACTCTCAGCAGTAAAAAGAGGTTTCAAAACTGGAAGTATACTGTGGCCTGTGACCCACAACATCTCTGTCTACATTGATAAGTGCAGCCAGTGCCAAGTCAGAAATGCTTCTCTGCTCACAGGACCATGGACTGATATGAGCATTAATTCCTCTCAGCAGGGAAAAGGGAATTACCCTCCAGTAAGTTCTTGTTTTCTGCTGCAAGCCCCTGAAAAGGGCTGTGAGCATGTCCAACATGCCAATAGCTTCTGATTTCAAACATATGGGAGTAAGGAAGCCAAATTCATGTTAAAAACTGAGAGGACATGGGTATTCTGGGCTTGGCCACAGAATCTGGAAGTTCAGTCATTTCTAAACCTTCCGCACCAAGACATCTGAGTCACAAGATACATGTGTTCACATGAAGATGCCTTAATGCTTATTAGTGGAAGGCCAGAACTGCAACAACAGGAATGAGCACACCAGATGTGAATAACAAAATGTACACCTGAACCAGCAAGTGTGAGAACAGTTAAGATTTAGGGTCATCAGCACTCAGCAGCAGCATTCACATACAAGGCAGCTGATTTATGACATCCAAATCAATATATACAGAACTCATAACAACATGCCATTCATTCTTCTGAACTAGAGAATGATACTCAAAAAAGCTCAGATCCTTCTTCCATACTCAGCTGTAGATCATGAATTATTTAATTTCTTGGTTGCCTTTGTGTTTGTAGTGGGGGGACCTAGTTTTCATTCGGCTTGACAGTTATATCATGGTGTATTTTTCTCTCCCAAAGCCTTCCTACAGTTCTTTATGTGAAAGCTTAGCTTTCTGTAGACAACTGTTATTTCAAATTAGAAGCTGCACGGGTTTTTGTCAATATAAGACTTAATATTTAATTTTCCCTTAATAGGTCACAAAATGGCTATTTCTATAATTCATTCCACCTTACTTCATAGAGAAGATTACTGTTGCAGCGTGCACCCATCAAAGTCATCTTTCTCAACAACAAAACATTGTTTGTAGCAGGCTCACATCAATGAAACTTCTTCAAGCCTGCGACTGTTGCTTTTTCATAATTATATTTTCTAATCCTCCTTTACACACGAGAGCTCAATTCACTTCCTGGTACAATGCATTAGCACCCTCTTCAAATCCATTAGCAATACCACAAGATTCACAGCATCTCTCCCTCTTCAAAATAGTGTGTTATTAAGTTACCGTACAGCAGGCTGAAGACTATGAATATTTTAAGTCCACGATACGTACCAAATCAGAGAAATCAATCGTAGTCTTTTACCATATTGGCAATAATCCAAGAGACACTTAGGGGCTTTGTTAAACTTGGGTTGCTGGCAGAACAATACATGGTATATTTAACGGAGAGATTTAATATGTAATGTGATGATAACTGCATCATCTCTCCAGTCATTTTCAGCCCGTAACACTCCACAGTGGGTGACCTCAGTCCACCCCCTGGTTAAGTCAGGCCCAATATCTCAAACACACACAAAACTCATTCACAGAATCACAGAATGTCAAGGGCTGGAAGTGACCTCGAAAGATCATCCAGTCCAACTCCCCTGCCAGAGCAGGGTCACCTACACCAGATCACACAGGAACACATCCAGGTGGGTTTTGAATGTCTCCAGAGAAAGAGACTCCACAACCCCCCTGGGCAGCCTGTTCCAGTATTCTGTCATCTTCACAGTGAAAAAATTGCTCCTTATGTTTATGTGAAACTTCCTATGCCTCAGCTTCCACCTGTTACCCCTTATCCTATCATCGGGCATCACCGAGAAGAGCCTGGCTCCATCCTCCCAGCACTCACCCTTTATATATTTATAAACATTGATTAAATCACCCCTCAGTCTTCTTTTCTTCAAGCTAAAAAGCCCCAGCTCCCTCAGTCTTTCCTCAGAAGAGAGATGCTCCACTCCCTTAATCATTTTCGGGGCTCTGCGCTGGATTCTCTCAAGCAATTCTATGTCCCTCTTGAACTGGGGGTCCCAGGACTGGACACAATACTCCAGATGCAGCCTTACCAGGGCAGAGGGGCAGAAGAACATCTCTGGACCTACTGGCCACACCCCTTTTAATACACCCTGGAATGGCATTGGCCCTCTTGGCCACAAGAGCACATTGACACCCGTTGTCCCCAACAGGAACCGAGTGGATCAGTGTAAGCAAAGATATTATCAGAGCAACTAGTAGGATGTCCCAAAGCACTTCACAGACTCTAGAACAGGGTTAACTTACAGTACAGCCCTTTGGGTTTTGTTTTGTCCCATCCCTCCAAAAATGAACATTTATTTTGAAGCATTTGAGGCATTTTATTAAACCAGATATCAAGCGGTGATACTAAACCTAATTTCACCTCTTTAAATTAACAGTAAAACCTGCTGTTGAAATGAATCAGGGAAAAAATATGGATTACCCTGGTTTGCCCCCTTTGGAAGTACAGGTCCAAAACCAAGGCTGACAACCCAATACCTAGCACAAACACAGAAGACAAGTTACTTTCCTGCTCTCACAGGCTTCACCAGCAAGAAATTCCACAGCTTCAAGGTATTAGCAAAACCAGCCCTCTCCTAGAGATTTTCTTTTTACATGACAGAAATCCAGGTGGGTTTACATAGGGGTTTAGAAATTACTTTGGTGGCATATGGAGCCTCTGTGTATCAATCTAAGGGCTTTGATCCAATAAAATACATGCAACAAGCACCCCAGCTTTTAATGCTATTCTAATGCACAGCCCTGCGATGAATTTGAGCCATTCTGCTTGGCAGTAACCGATCTCCCAGTGTTAAGAGAGCTGATGGAGCCACACTAGCCTCCTTGAACTTCCATGTGAGCAACACAGGGTATGTGAGCAGAAAGCAGCACACAGCATGAGTCTATCCTTTTTATCCTCCCCTTCAAAGCCAAGGCAAATTTTGTTTCACCAGTTTTTCAGCATGAGCTAGCTTTTATTTTTATTCATTCTTTTACTACTTTCACTATTTCAAGTCAGCCACATTGTCATTTTTCTGCTGCACCTGGGAAATGCTTCCAAAAAGCTTAAAACAAAACCAAGAAAAAGTCAGTAAGTATATAATATGTTCAAGCAAGATAACTCTTACCCTCAGATACAGAAACTCTTTTTCCGAGTGGTGGTCTTTTCTTCCCAGTTTTACAGCTGACGTGCTTGAAGCAAATTAAGGGTGAGCAATTTACCATCATTAGAACATTTTCCTCAGACTGCATTTGAACCCTTCAGGTTTCCAGCAGTTTGCAATATCCATTAAGCTACAGTTATGGGTCTGGCATGCCTTGGGTTCCTACAAAACAGCAATGCTTGTGCTGCACAAGATGACTGTTATCAAAACAGATGCTGACATACCAAACCCAGCAGGAATTCCGCTACTAAGAATAGCCAAATGCTCTCTCATAGGAAAGCTGCCTTTCTTGAGCTGCCTACATCCTTCTCTGGACCACAAGACATAGAGAGCCCATAAAATAAGTAGGATCAGCTATTAATTCATTTTATTTAGATAAAAAGTCACCTCTATTACATTTGAAATCATATTAGTAGTTGCATCTGACACAAAAGTTAAGTACTTTTGTAGCACTGCGTGAAGGTCCTGTCCTATCATCAGCAAATCTGCAATCTAGCAGTCAAGAAAATGAACCATAGGCTAAAGACATAAACCACAGAACAAATAAATGGAATAGAAATATGATATCAGGGCTTGGATGACATCCCAACAGGGGATGGAATCATTGTTCCATTAAATTTGAATTCATTTCCCCAACTTCTGAGAGCGCTGGATGCAAAGGGTTTCTATTTATCACCTCTAATTCACTATTACAAATTGCACGATTCAGCGGTGTCTGCCGAGAAAAAGGGCACGCAAGTAATCAGCAGTGCAGTTGCCAATAATCAGCCAGATCGGCCCCCATCAAAGTACAGAAACTAGTGCTCCTCATCAAATTCCATGCTTTCCTCCCATTCCCCTTTTGCAAGGCTTGAGTGAGACAGCAGCCACAGCAGGAGACATTTATCTCGCTAGCTACTAGTAACAATAATAACTAGACACAAATACCCTCTCTTTTCCATTTTCCCCAGTATAACGCATACAGACTTCAAAGAAATTCCTGTTATTAAAGCCATGACATACTACCCAAGAACAATGAAAGAGTCAGAAGCAGCATGGAGCAATCCAGTGGTGACTCGCAGTGGGAATTATCAAAGCTGCTTAGTGGCTGACCTGATAAATCAGGTAACAGAGTTTGGTCAGAAAAAAAACAACTCATTATATGCAGGTTTTACAAGCATTCATACAGAATTCGGTAAAGCACAAGGGTCTGAAGGTATACATACTACCTATATAGCTTTTGCACGTTTACTCAGCATGCATATTTGTTTTCACATGCAGGCACATCTTGATCTCTGAAGAGCAGTTGCTAACGTTATAGCTTTAAAATGCTTTGTGCTTCTCACTGAAAAATGTAATGCGGGCTATGAAAAGAAGATTGACTTCAAGGGGTTGATAATCTCCAGACCATCTCTGTAATAATTCATAACTTGCAGCGATTCAGCAGGAACTGAGACAATCACCCTAAAATTGCGTTTCGTCCATAGAACTTCACGACAGACCGTGTTTCACAACATCGCAGTATCAGGCGTACGCGGCCCCTTTCCTCAGAGGGCACAACCCCCTCTATGAGCAGTAGCTAATGAAGCCTTTCTTCGCTGCGATAAGACTGAGAAATATGTCCTCGTTGTACAAACAGGGAAAAGCGAGGCCTGAAAAAGCATTTTAGGAATAAAGGAGCAAATGCTTTACAGAGAAAGTCAAGAGGGTTACCCTCATTTTACTGAGGTTACTGACTCACCCAGTTATCCCCAGACACATCTTTTACAGCTAGCTGACCAGATGACTGACAGGCTACCACTATGCAACCACCTTTCAAACACACAGTACCTGTACAAGAAACCTCAGGAGTGGACCAACTGTTCCTATGCTTCACATGCCCAAGAAGCCTGACACATTCAGGATATCATGCCCAGGACACGTGCTACCGACATCTGAGCAGCTTTGGATCCAGACACACCACTGGCATACCAGCCAGCATAATTTTTTTAAGTCTCAATATGAAAGGTTAGAAGCTTCCAACCCTTTAGATGGAGCAGCAGATGCAAAATGCAGTGCCTTAAGTTCTGCCCTGTTCGCTCACTGTTTGGCCACCTTCATATCTCTTCCACTCAACTCCTCTTCGGGCCTTTCTGTTTCACTGTGAGATTCACAAAGCAGGAACTGTTTGTTTGGGTTCCTGGTACACAGGCTAAGGAGCTATGGCTCACCGAAGCATTTTCTGAGCCTTCTTCTGAGGAAAAGCAACAGTATGAATGAAGTATGAACCTGACAGAAATCACTTCATCTTGTGATCGCCTAATGGGATTTAGGGATCTTGTATTCTAAGCACAAGTCACTCAACTGCCTAAGCACAGGTATCTAGTACTATTTTTGATGGACTACTTTTTGGTGTTATAGAGCATCTTAGATGGCTTTTACCTACCTATTCCAGAGAGCATGCCTATCACATATAGCCATATAGTCAGCGTTGTATTTCACAGAGCCATCTGTATGACTCAGATACTCTTGGACATCACACACCATTCATGGTTAGACAACTGAAACATTTGATACCCAGGTATCAGAAAATTATGACATGCTTCAGACTCCCTTCTAGTAGCGTGCAAATAGCTTCATCTCTCTTGTTTTGCCTATCTGGGATGCAAGTGAAATAGCATTTCTTCAACACTCCCCTGTAAATCATTATTTCAGTCTCACTTGTTAAATCCTTTGAAGGAGAAAAGACCCAGGTTAACATTAGTAACATTATTTACTCCAGATCTTATTTTCAGTAGACCTTGGCCGTGATAACCAAGAACTTTTGTACGTATTCTCACTCTTTTAGAACACAAAAGCAAGCAGATCAAGGTCTGTCTGTCTTCAATCTTTTCAAGTATTTAGATACCCAGCTGCTGTGTTGCACACTCTGGAAGTCTCAGGCCCCCTAAAGTAGTGGTCACTGGCCACCCAGTGTGCTGACAAATGATTTGTAGACATGTTCTGCAAGTCAGATTGGAGTTAAAAATAAACACTCTCTTTCAGAGGACTACTTAAACCAGCTCAGTGAACAGATTAACAGTGCATGGCCCTACAAATAGTTGTATCAGCACAACTGAGAGGGCAAGAGGCTGTGGTTTGTGGGTGGGACTGAGCAGCTGTGGCTGGAACACCTCAAGTTTGATTCATCTCTTCAAGTTACTTGAGCTTTGAGTGTATCTGAGAAACTCTGGCCTCTGGTTCTTTAAAAAAAAAAAAAAAGAGCAAAGTTTTATTTTTTTTGGTTTGCCACCCTCCCCCCCAGTCAAAAAAAATAGAATAAC
>JAAGNO010013663.1:67680-78106 GCA_033439905.1 Ceryle rudis | reverse complement strand
AGAGAAGTGCTAAGCAGAAGCACAGTATTACTCTCTGGTGACCAGGAACAGGACACAAGAAAACATAATGAAGCTGTATCAGAGGAAGTTCAGACTGGACATTAGGAGAAGCTTCCTTATTGAACGGGTGGCTGGTCACTGGAACAGGCTCTGCAGGGAAGTAGGAAAGACAGTGAACCTGTCAGAGTTCAAGAAGCACTTGCACAATGCTCTTAGTCATATGATTTAGTTTTAGATAGTCCTGTGAGGAGTAGGGAGTTGGACTTGATCCTTATGGGTCCCTTCCAACTTGAGATACTCTGTGATTAACTTAGGTGTCCTGATGTAACCTGTAAATTTGTTCATTGACTACAGAAGATGACAACCTTCTCTAGGCCAAGGTCAAATACTGAGAATAGCCATAAAGCATCTGATTTTTCACTTGCATTTGGTTCATGTTAAAATAAATGAAACCATTTCTTTACTCCAAGAATGCAGCAAATAGAGGATAAGGGTCCTAAAATTTGTCCTTTGTTGTTTGCAGCTCTTCCATCCTACCGGTGAAGTATGCCGCAGTTGCTAAATGACATAGGTTTATAAATACTCCTGCTCATAAACGTGAGCACTGATCATTGCAACCAAAGGCAATAGCAAGTTACAGACATCCCCAAATTATAAAAGACCTTTCCAAGTAACATTAGCTTCCTTCTTCCACAGTGCAAGGCATTTTCAGTAGCCTTCCCTACAAGTTCATGGGCAACAGCAGCTAAATATAATCAAAATCTGACACCACCTTCTTCAAGAAGAGGTTTAACAACAAATTCAGAAGTCAGTCTGTCTGTCTCTACCAACTTTTCTGATGTCGTTAAAGCTGGGGCAAAATTCACACACACGAAGGGACATATACCCATTCTTGAACATCCAGGCTACTAATCAGCTAGCTAAAACCAGATCTCTTAGGACCACTTGTTCCTTCTCCTCAATTTTTATTGTATTGTTTCTAATGTTACTAGGAAGCGGGTTAAGATTTTTTGGGAAGTGTTTTGAGTATTTTCCGAAGGAGACAAATCACCGAATTTGTAGTCTACCGTAATTTCACAGCAGATTTCCACAGAAGTCCAGCGCATGTTCAGTTTAAGACCAGCCACTTACAATATGTGAGTTACTCTACTGCTAGAGAACGTTCTACAGGAAGCATTTGTTTGCAGCATTTGCTCCTTTATCTCTAAGTTCAAAAGCAAAAATCGTTTTCTGGAATGTCTTGGCACTGGACATGCTACAGAACTGAATGAATTCACACTTTTAAACTGTTGTTCCAATGCCTTTGCATTAATAGATTTGTTGCCTTGGAGTAATCAATAGAGAGTTTAACAAGTCTGTATCATACTGGTTATCTTACAAATGGAACAACTAGCTTTATAGCATATTCTTTTTAAAAAATTAACTTCTAGCATCTTATTAAAGGGCAGCTAGTGCCCAAAACAGGTAACTCGAGGAATTAAAAAAAAAACAACAAACCACCACACCAAACAAAACAAAAAACCCAGAAAATATCTTAACCAGGATATTTGCCATAGGACTTCAGATACTTATGCAAAGCCCATTCAAGTTTTTTTGACCTTCTTGGTGGTCTGCTCTACTCTTTAGAGGCAGTCTTGCAAATTTTATTTCTCGCTTATTTTCTGTCTTGCATAACTTTGCAATTTGCTGTGGAAAAAAAAAAAGAATAAACTCCATATAGATTTTCATCATAATTCTGTTTTGACCTTTATTATAGCTCTAGCAAGCAAGTCACAATAAAGAACCTGCGCTAGGAAAATTTGAATTAATAGACGCTCCTGACTTCATTAAAGATAAAAGTCAAAATCAAAAAAGTCAGAATTGTGAAGAAAATCCTGTCTAATAATCAATAATTTTTCTTTTTTGACCTTTTAACTCTTTTTGAACCTCTACTGATGTTATGTTTCTAGAAGTAAAGCTGGAACTTTCTGTTATGAAAATGTCAACAGGAGATGTTTTGACAGCTCGAAACCTTCCTCTCACACGCACCGAAAACATTTTCCATTTGAAAAGGCTACCCAGTAAGCCTGTTCACAAAGCAATTCATAGTCTGTGAAAACAGCCATTTTTGATTAAGGAAACAAAATTTTATCATACAATGTGGGGCCAAAAGTCACACGTGACAGGCTGTCAGACACAAGGGCATATGGACAACCTCAGAACACCTCACTGAATGTAACAGGTACGTGCATTTTAAACAAATGCAACCACTTCCCTGGAAAGAAATGCTTGTCACTCAGACCTATTATTCCCCATGCAATTGTCACCTTGAATTTCCAGAAAAAAAAGCTTTTTAAATACCCACAGCATCACATATTCTAGACAGGGACCCTATCTAGTTTCACCCTTACATAGGAGGCTCTTATCACCTCCATCACGCACCTCACTACCTTCCCTCCGACAGCGCCAGGCTGGCAGCACAGCGCTGCACTCCAGAACCGGGCGGCTGGATGCAGCTGCCTGGCTCAGGGAGCAGCTCTGTCTTGTACAGGGTTTCCAGTAAGACACTGTACCAGGGAGCACAAGCCTCCTCACAGCACTCGGCACGTGCGGGGAGCCTTGATGAAAAGCAGACTCTTCCCAGCTGCAGCCCTTTCGTGTCACATAATCCAGTGCAGGAGACCAGGGAGGAAAGGATTGGACAGAAAAAGACCTCTTACAGTCACATGAGTTGGCATACAGAGCTTCACATGTCAGGTAAGAAAAATCCCAAGAGGCCTGTATATGGTTCCATCAGCCACATGTAGCATTCCTCACCTACCCTGCACATTTACGCCTCCCTGCTGCAGATACCTAAGCAGGCAGTGTGAAACACTCCCGCAGCGTTCCACACGTTCCATTTTTTCCTCCTCTTAGTGTATCTCTGCTCACCAGCTTTTAAACACTGCTAACTTACCTGCTTTCAATAAGAACACACAGATTCTTATTGCAAAACTTGTTTGTTTGGGTTTTTTTTCCAAGACAAAAAGGCAATAGCAAGTGAATGTATGAATTAATTGCTATGGAGAAGCTAACAGGTTAAATACTGCTTTGACTTTATTGTCACGGCTCTGGCTTGTGCTCACTTCACAGACCTGACAAGAAAGCAGAGTCACTTTTTCAATGAATGCATTGAAATTCTTCATCGCTGCAGTGAACTCGGGGATTGTTTCAAAACCACGCACGCAGAAGAGGACAGAACCTTTCAGAAAATTGCGTTCTCTCTCTTAATAGATATAACAAAACACAGTAACTGCAAGCGGCCACAAACCCAAGTTTGTCCTCCTTACATTTATATGTCAGGTTTGCAAAAAGCTGACATGTAGATGTAAAAAAAATAAGGTATTTTCAGACATGACTCCCAAACAAGAATCTACATAGCCATGCTTTCATCTAGTTGCCAAGTTTGCACCTATCTACACATGCTAGGTGCACACACCCCCCATGTATAACTGACACTGTCCCAGCCTTGCAACTGGCTAAAAAATACCAGCCATCAACACTTGCAACTCTAGCCCAGCGTGATCAGAAAACGCTACGAAAGGGCAAATTAAGGAGAGATGTTATTTCTGCCCCACCTGCTTAAATGGTAATAAAGGTGCTTGTAGGAATAACTCTTTCCTGTGTTTTCTGATCATGCTGTAAAGAAATAGGAAACACACGTTCTGGTACTCCAAGCCCCAGCAAAAGCATCGATTCTGAAAACAGAGGATAATGTAGTCTCTCTTGTGATATAGTTCATGTTAAAGAAGTACCTTAAAATGTCTGATAAACAGTATACAGCTCACACATGCTCAAACAGTAGGCTGGTTAATATTTTATAGTTTATCTGATAAAGTTAACAAAAGAATTTAAGTCAGAGCAGAGGCGTACACTGAATATTTCATCACCTTCTTAATTGCAGAATACGGACAAGACAATCTTTCCCCCTTGGGAAAAATAAATGTTAAAAGTTATTACTGATGGGAATCGGTTTGGCAATTAGGTTAAATCCAACTGAAACCAACCAGAATTGGAGTGCTGAAAACATCACAGAACTAAACCATATTCAGCCGACTCTATTAATTTACACGATGAAGCAGTAATGTTGATAGCAAAGCTTGTGTAACTCAGCAAGCTGAGGTTACATTAACGAAGAAGAAAACACTGCTTTGTGCTTTTTTCTTATACTTAATTTGCAGTCTTCAGAAGCTGCTATTCTTTTGCATTGCAGACAATATGATATACCTAAGGCTTTTCATTCTGACTTCTGATTTAAAAGGTCTTCCGCTTGTGCTACAGACCTTAGCCTTGAAGCCAAGTGCAAATTAGCTTTAAATCAATGAAGCTGATTAAAGCTTCATTGTGGCTGAGCCCTTTAATAGAAGGAGAAGGAGGGGGGAACACACAACAGGGAAAGACCCACTTGAACATGGCAAAAGAGCTGCCTCTCAACTTGGAACATATGTAATGCTTTTCAGCTCCACTTTACCCTGACAAAACCATGAAGGGTTTTAAGGCCATTTACCTGCTAACAGGATGAAACCAAAGTCCCAGTTCAGTGAGAAAGGCCAAGAATCGGAGATGTTGCTCTGCAAGCAGAAAGTAAAAGACTGCTTTCAAAAATAGTGGGGGAAGAGAAGAGAGGAGAGAGACATAAAAACATCTCTCCAGGATGGACCCACAGAACAACTTTCCCACTCTGGTGTAGCAGCATTTTTTGGTTTTGAGAGATTTCTTGGTTTGGGGTTCTATTGCTTTGTTGGGGTTGTTTTGTTTGTTTTTGTGTTGGGGTTTTTTTGTGTTTGTGTATTTTTCTTTTTTTTGTTGTTGTTGTTCGGGTTTTTTTGGGTTTGGGTTTTTTTTTTTTTGATGTTTGTTTTTTGTTTGGTTGGTTTTGTTTTGGCTTTTTTAATAAAATACAGAAGTTTCCCTTTGGAGAAGTAAGCTGTAGGCAGGTTGCCATGCTATGAAAGGAACTAGCTCTTTCATGGAGTTCCATTCTCAAAAGAAGCCACTTGTCTCCAGGGGCTCTCCTTTACTTGGAATGCAGACAACCTGCCAGATTCACCTTTAAAAACCAGTAACAGTACCCAATGAGAACAGCAGAAGATCCTTACCCTGCTTTGAATACCACTGTGGGAATGAATCCACACTGCACAAATGCTGGGATTGCTCTCTTTTCTTTCCTTATATTCAGTACAGCCCAAGTATGCTTAACTTCAACAAAAAAGATGATAGGCTCTTTTTTTCTTAATTTTTTTCTCCCCCACATACATATTTGAGAATCTTACAGAAAGTTAAAATATAAATATTAAAACACAAGATGCTGAAATTCACTTTTCACACCAGAGTAGATGATGGTCGATATATTGCTAAATTGCACTAAGAGCACTAAAAAAAAAAATATCATCCCACTCTTCTGTTTGAAATCTTACCCTTGAAGACAAATTACTTCTCTGATGACAACTCGGTCACCCCGAGTGCCTCAATCTCTTACCTTTCACTTCCAGACATAAAGAAAAATACAACAGTACTGAAATTCCTCAGAATATATGCTGCAAAGGGGACAAAGTCAGCAAGACATCGAAAAGATTAAAAAAAAAGGAGCAACAAACATACTTAAGATAAACAACTGATTATTGGAGCAGAGAGGAGGATTAACAATACAGCCCAGTGTTTGACAGATGGATGTTTGAATGTATGATCTGAAGAAATGAAGAACAGATCTGAGGAAAGTGGTCCTGGATAGCTTGCTTGGTATGCAAAGTTCACCTCTTAGGTTAGCTCTACTTCACTTTTCTTCCCTGACTTATTACACAGTCATTGTGAGCGGACGTCAGTTTAGCACTGGCATCATACTCTACTAACTTCAAGTAAGTCATTGCAACATGTTGTTACAGAATATTAAAAGCCTGCCACAAGGATTCCTTCGCCCGGGACTTCGCCCCAAATCTCACAGATAAACTTAGTCTTCAAGATTAAAAGTGGGAATGCTCTCAGAACAGAGTACAACACACGGTCAATCTACCAATTGCAGGGTCCAGTTCTCTGATGTTACCACAGGTATTTTGTGTGCAGAAGTCCTTACAGAAGATTATGTCATAGTCCGTTTTTGTGAGTTATTAGAGTATTTATTAGCACATAGATGTTTCATTCAGCTATCAGAGCTCAGTCATGCACTACTTCTCTTGACTACTCTGGAACATCAACATTCAGCAGCACTGATGGAAGACCATTTATTAGTAGACTTCAACACGGAGGATGACTGCTCATGTTGTCTCAGGCACATACAGGAAGCAAGTCTGCACAGGCTCTCATCTCTCATGTGAAGACAACGTGTTGTCCTGGCTCTCCACAGATACTTTATCAAATTAACACCTTGTCTTGTAAATAGTCAAATCTATACAAAGCTATGTCACAATAAATTATCTCTTTCCTTCCTGGATTTTAGTAATAAGAGATCTATACTGCACAGGGAGAAGGAAATACTGTTCTGCACTACTCAGGGCTTCTCCTTAGCCAAACTAATCATCCAGAATAAGCAGCAACTTTTCATCACAGAACTTGCCAAAATAAGATATATTTTGAATTACAGCAATGCAACTCTGAGTAAACAGAGTTACAGATGACAGTAGTTATCCACCTCACACGTAAAGGCCCCAACCCAAGGGACTCAGTGCAGAAGCACTCACACTATAGATAGACAATTTTAAGCAAGTTGACGATTCACTTTTGGAGGTTTAGGTGGTTTGGCTGCTTTTTTTTTTTTATTATCTACTTGAAAACATCTATATTTGAAGCAAGGAGGTGTATTTGCTGCACCACCATTAATGTTTGCTACATCATTTCTCTATTTAGATATTGGGAATCTCAACTGCCTCAAAGATAGCAAGTTTCACATTACCATAGATTTGGCCAAATCAGCAATAAAAGATTACTATAAGTGAAAAGAAGTCTCCTTCAGGGATAGATATTTCCCCTTTGATGCACTTCACACTTTTAAAAAGTTTTTTTTTAAACAAACTGAGACCAGTCATGCTGGTGTTCTGTGTGCTAATAGTTCCCGTATCCTTGAAAAACATTTAACGTAGAATTTATCACCCAAATATTCCCTAACTGGAATTCACTTTGTCTTCTGCTAACTCATGGAGTATATTTTGCTATTTGAGTAAATCAATTAAGTTTTTTTCCCATCTTAACAGCAGTAGGATTTTGGGGAATCAGGCTACTTTTCTGACCATGTTAAAAGGTGGAAGCTGATGAGGGGTTAATATTTTCTGTAGCATTAACTAAATGACAGGATGTAGAGGGTTTATGTGGAGTCACTATTTGTTGCTCTCTGAAAATGCATTAGTTTGGAATTACAGGAGGAAACAAAACTTTACCATAGAACAGCACTGACATTTACCTACCAGAACTGTGATAGACATCTCTTACAGCCTCTAAAGCTACTGAGCAAAAGTGACTACCTTGTTTAGTACTGATAGCACTAGGTTAGCCGCCATAAACTGACAGTGTGCTTTCAGCACTGCCTGTAACAGGAAGCAGACAAATTTATAGGAAGCCAGTTTTCAGATCAGACTCTAGCTCTTCTTGGCAGAAGATTCAGAGACCTCATTTTACATCTAGCTACACAAGTCTCAAAAATAAGCACCATCATTCCTCCATTTCCAGCCTGGAAATAGCCTCTGGCATGGAGCAGTAGAGCAGGCAGAAGGACTGGTACAACCAGAGAGCTCCAAACAGTTTTTTCCACTATCCCTACAAAGACAAACCTGTTATGTCACTCAGGGGCTCAAATCCAGCAGCTTCCTGATCCTTCTGAGCCAGGAGACGCAGCAAATTGCAGAACGTGGTTTTTAAAGCCTAAACCAGAGCGGCTACAGACAGGACTTGTAGGCTATTGGTTCAAGGCATCTTAACATTAGATGTCCTAAATGGAAGAAATTCTAAGTGCCTATAATTAAAAGAATCCCAGAATACAGAATTATTGACTACATTAAAGACCAAGAAAGGTCAAACATTACTATATGTGACCTAACACTTCACAACCACAGGCAGGATAAATGGAGTTTTGGAAAGCCTTCAGTATAGACAGCAACTAACCCCTCCTGAGCAATACTTACCTGCTAGCACGACAGGCACTGGCTAACCTTACATCACAACAGTATTTGCTGACATGGGAGCAAGAGTGATCTAAATGCTACAGTATGCCAAAAAGGTCTATATCATTTTCATCCATACATTAGGGAATAGAGAGCCATTTCCCACTTTTTTGATACAACAGATGATACAAAAGAGAGAGCTGATTATATCATTTCTACTATCACAAATTAAACCTCAGTTTTTCATGACTCTGCAATAGCAAATTTGTGGGAACTGTTTCCCTACATTACGAAAACATCTTGAGGATTTGATAAATCCACCTATGGCAAGACAAGTAGGTCACTGAAAAGTTCCTCTTCCCTCTCCCAGTTTACAGTTTATGACCCAGATTCTTAAGCACATTAAAAACATTTTGCATTGCACAAAGCAGCTCTAAAACCAGAATTGCCACTTAAAACCTTAAATATGCACCACCTGGTTTTCAAAGGATAACAAGCTCACCTCTTCGCCTACACAATTTTCCAGAATTAATAACTCTAAAATCGAGACAAATGAAAAGGAGGACATAAACCATGTCATGGTTGTGTAACAGTTAGCATCCCCTATTTAGTATCCAAAAAGCTAACAGAAGATTTAAGGCAACAAGGAGGGACAATACTACTTCTAGTTCATTTTTAACCCTCAGCTTGCAAAAAATAAACAGGGATTGCTATCTCCTAGAATATATTCATACTTTGCCTAAGATTGTAGAAGTGCAAATTTAAAGCCTGCTGTGGTATTTCTAAAATGCAGCCAAAACATAGATCTGAGCTTGCTGCCTTCTTTGGTTTTTTTTGGTTGGTTACTTGATAGTGAGCACGAAGACAAAAGAAGAACCTGAGCAGACCAAACACATTCACCTTTTTGAAATTTTATTTAATAAATGAGGACAAGATAAGAATTGTCTCATTCTTATTTCTCAGGCAAACGTTACGTTATACAAGTTCACATTACTATTGTTATAACAACCCCAGAAAATACCACCCAAGCAATATTCTCACTACGAAAACAATATCAGAAACTGAAGGCAGTTGATGGATCAAGAAGAGGTAAATGGATAGAAATCTAGTCTGAAAAGAAGTGGGTTTGCTTTTCTATTTTGCATACAATGCATACAGCACAAGTTATTTTTCAGGCAGAAATAGCTTAGAAAGTACAACAGCAGCTTCATTTTGCTTTGAAAAGCACAAATTATCAATTTTTAAATTAACCAAGTCAATCGAGGGATGTCATATTTGATGACAGTAAAGGGAACAAAAGGAAGCAGATCTTTCTGTTGATAATAAAATTCACCCTCCTCCTTGCAAGACATGAAAAGAAGGAAAAACCCTGAAGAGTTCACAGAGCAGGTACTACTATTGAGAAACCAAAGGGGTGAAAATATGAATTGCAAGAAAAGTGCAACGGGCCATTTATTTGAAATTTGTTTTTCACACAGTTACTACAAAAACAAGCGCTTCTGCAAGAGAGGTCAACCTACCCACGCATTAATCCCCAATCAAGCAGCACTCTGAGAATCACAAAGTGATTGCAAATCTCTTGCATGGCAAGATGAAGGAGTTTTTCCATTTCAATCTGTTACTACCAGCATTTTACATTCATTATGGTCAGGGGGTGAAGTGAGTACCAGGTACTTGCTGGTTCTGAATGCCAGCACTTTCTTGATTACATTACAAGAATTAACATACAGAACCTGTATTAAAGCTGTACAAATGGGCTTACTTAGAGCCACTTTCACAGCTAAAGCTTTCATAGCAGTCTTACTTTCTAACTCAGAAGGTTAAAAGGTTAAGAGGTTAAAAATAGCTGTAGAACCTATCCATTGCTACAAAGAAAGGTCTAAAAGACCAAGCTTTGAGCATTACAAAGGCAGGAAGGCTAGCCTTGCTTTTGTAAGCATTTCTTTAAAACACACTCAGTAGGCTAGCAACCCCTGCCTTTAAGGGTGGGATTTTGGTTGGGGTTTTTTTGGTTTTTTTTCTTTTGTTTTGTTTTTTAAAGCTGTCATGAGGAAGATCAAAATAAAACTTAGAAAAACTTTATATAACTTCCACATCTACAAGGAGCTAGCGCATGTAACTACTACTTCCCAGCAGAAACTGCAACAATGACAAGTTGCAATGACTCCTACAGGGTCATTACGATCTGCAAGTCTTGGAGAAGATCCAAGAAAGAACTGTGGAACACATTAAAAAGAAGAGGATCTTACCTACAGCAGCAAGTGGGATAAGCAGTCTTAAGAGATTTTAAGAGGTCAAGGCCTTAGTACGCTTCTTCCAGA
>JAAGNO010013663.1:23394-47025 GCA_033439905.1 Ceryle rudis | reverse complement strand
AGGAAGGCTCATAAGCACTTGGAATCAAGAGGAGGAGAAAATGAAGAACACCGGTGCACCGTAAGGTAAAAGCCACCTGAAATAGGGCAGGCAGGTCAATGTGACATCAAAAAGTACACAAGCATTTTTCACGGGAGATCAGCGACTACATCCTGACAGCAAATACACCAGCAACCAGACCCACAGTGTGGCTTGCTTATGCTAACAGGCATCAAAAATGTCTAACCCCAGTAGTCACACAGGGCAGGAGAAGACTTGAAACGGAGTACCCTAGACTGGAAATAGGTCACCAGTAAGTATCTATGCGTTTTACCGATGGATTCACTCCCTGGAAATCACCGAATTGAAACTAGATGCTTCTAAAGGTATTCAGTAGTTGGCTTACAGTTATAGGCTCTGAAATGGGATTACCAGGAACAATTCAACAGCTTTTGTTGCAGAGGTAGTTGGACAAAGAATGGTCAAAATAGTCCATTCTTGCCTTAAATATCTACTATGTGGTTCCTTTGGTCCTCCTGATCTCTGGCTACAGAAAACGTATCAGAGGAAAAGTACATTTCACATTACAGGAAAAAGCATAAAACTACTCCAGATATTACAAGGTCCTGGGAAAAAGCATCAAATTGGGAAGCGCGTGGAATGTGCTTGAGGAATAAGGAAGGATGCAGCACTACCTGACATTCAGAGGAGATAAAAGATGGAGAAAGTGGGGGAGGGGAAGAAAATCAAAATCCTCCTGTGATACAGCAAATCCTCAGATTACTAGACATGGGGGCAGGGAAGAGTTTAGGCAGAAAGCTGACAGAACAGCCTTTCCACCCCCTCAGAACTCTAATTCTCCATGAAGATACTCAGCTTCAGTTTACATTTGTTATCAGGTCAGCTTTATATGCAGCCTAAACAATAAAATACATGCGGGAGAGGGGGAGGAGGACAGCCTGAATGCATTCCAATTTATCACATAAAGCTGGGACAGCCTAATTCATGTACTATTCCTACTCATTCACACAGGTAAGAAAGAAGAAAAGGGAGGAAAAACTCCCGAGAGGAAAAACAACCCCCCCCCCCCAAAAAAAGCCTTTTTATTTTGCTAAAGGACCCCAGGGAAGGGCCCCTGATGCAGAGGCCCTGCTTTTACAAATGCTTCCCTTTCCTTACACGGTTCCTTTAATACAAGTAAAAATTCCAAATTCCTCATTTGTTTAGCCTGAAATCCCTTGCACATTTCCCACAAACTACTTCCTTTTCTCTCTTTTTAGCTGGACTCCCTCTCTTTTTAATGAAGAGAAGTTCAGAGAGTTTTTCCCATGAATAGATGGCGGGCACCTGGGAGTTATGAATTTTAAAGTGATCATTTTCTTTCAGCCCTGCCGGACAATGGGGATCTCCTTTTGACTCACTTTCACAGCTTTGAGAGGCTCTCAGATCAGCCACATTCCAATCAGACTGGAGTCAGATCAGAGCCGGGCTGGACTGCATCAAGGTCTCTCGCACAGAAAGACAAGGAGCAGATGGCCAACACTGAGCTCTCCTCCCCTTTTCAGAGCGCAATGGAAGGCAATGTGGGAAAGCGTTCCCCCAGCATCGCCTATTGATTTCTGAATAGGACCACCACATGCCACCAGCCTGTAGGTATGAACCTCTGTTAACAGATGGTGAGATCATTATGAGCAATTAATTCCTTTAATGTATCAGTGGGAACATGTTGGAAAGGGTGATGCAAGCACAGAGTGAATAGTGAACTTCTCATTCCTCAGGGAGAGCTGCAGCTACATCACTGAAGGATGGGAACAATCTTGCAAGAGACTCTGTACATACTGAGAACCAGAGTTAGCCACTTGGTCCACAGAAACAAGGCATGGTTTTTATTAACTAATCATCCCTCCCTTGTTGATGTGTGATTAACAGCAGATTTATTCCTAGGTCATTTTTTGAGAGATGAACAATTCAAAACAATGGGGAAAAAAAACAAAACAAAACAAAAAATATCAACACGATAGGAACACAGGGAATTTGGTGCTAAAGATGATGAGGGAATATTGCTACCAAACTCTGTTACATAAAAATTAGTTTATAGTCAGTCTAGATGAAAAAAGAAACAGGCTATTTTGAACACAACTGTGTGTATATAAATAAATGAGAGGCATTCATAATGGCTCTTAGCACTGAAACCAGAAACATAAAAAATAAGCCCTGAACAGACTTGTCAGTAAGTTACTCCCAAAGAATCTTACACAGAAGATGGTACAATTTAAATAGATACCATGTTGCAATGCAGAGCAATCTACAGAAAAATACTGCGTATTTACTGCTATTCACTGTGATCTGGGTAAATCAAATTTCATTCTGCTAATAACTGCAAGAGTAGGACATTCCTGCATCATCTGCTTTACATGCGTTTATATGACAGGCTTTGACTGGGGGTTTTTTAGGGAGTTGTTTGGTGTGGTTTGGGTTTTTTTTTTTTCCTTCCTTTTAGAGACAGAAGGAAAAACTGAAAGCACAATATAGATAGCTAGTTAGCTCTTGGTCTTAAAGATGACAGCAGAATGTGAACAGGAAATACTGGCAACTATTCACTTATTCATATTTAAATGACACTTTTTGCTTGTAATTAAGACACTCAAGTCGTGTCTCTGTTCATGAAATTTACATAACTGTACAATAGCTTGCCTAAGTGAACAGCAAATGGTAGTTAACCTTGAAGTGTATTATCTTAATTGAATAAATCTGGCTATAGTTCAATAAATTTAAACAGAAAGATATTTTTAAACTACTGCATTTTAAAAAAAAAAATCATGTTTGCTTTTGCATGTTAAGATGGCTCACTGTTTTTCTTCTAGATTTTTATTTCTGCTCTAACATTGGTCTTTTGAAAAGAAAAAATAAAAATCATTGCAGAACACCAAAGACATTGATACATGTTTGCTGTTTTCTCCTTATTGTTTGCAGTTTGAGTCAGTGTCACATTCTGGAAAGCCTTGATAAGAATATCAGAATATTGAATCAAAATGTATAACTTGCCCATGTGAGATAGTCCCTTACCTACTTTCTCTGTCCTTATTGGACTTGGGTTCTTCCCCTCCCCCACCACGTACCAGCTGAGTATCCCATCACACAGTGAGAAACCTAGGTGGGAGAATATAGATTTTTGCATAGGTTAAATAGGAAAGCCACATTCCACCACTCTCCCATTTAAATCAGATTTACATGGGGTGTAAATCCCCTCAGAATAGAGCCATTCACAAAGGGTTCAGAACGTTCCCCTCACAACACTGATTACATTAAATCAGTAGCAATCATGTTTCTTGGACTATATAGTTACAGCAAGAGAAACTGTGCAGCGTATTTATATTTGTGTGAAATAAGTTAATGAGAAGCCACCTGTGCCTTTTATCAGTTTACAAGGAAAAAAAAAAGAGGATCACAGGTGTTTCAGCAATGTAGCTATGTATTTTTATATGAATTTGCAAACACTAAAACCAAACATTGTTACTAAATTCAGCCACATACACACTTCGAAGGACAATATTTTGGATTTTGTTTGGGTTGTCTTAGTCTTAAAAAAAAAAATACAAAAGACGAATTTCTCAGCCATCAGCAAGAGCTATAATTTAGGCTTTTCTCCCTCTCACAATGTTCACCATTGTACCTTATGCAACATAGATTGTATATGCTCAGTCCTAACCCACATCGCTGGTGAGAAGCATTCACACTGTGAATTACCATTTTTCCCAGCATCTAGCACTACTCAAAAGACAGCACAATAATACGCTAGAAGTGCCTTTGTCTGTTAAAACATTGTTCTTCATTACTACATGAAAAGCAAATTGTCTTTGTATAGAGGAAGAGTGGCACGCAGTAGCTCTGGGAGTAGGGAGAAAGAATTTGTATCACTAGCTGACCACCTCATAGATACACACATGCTGGCTTCTTCCTCAGCAGCAGGTATGATGCTTTGGATAAAATTTTGTACTTTTTTAATTATTAGCTGTATTAGAATGACTCCAAGGGGTTCATTTGCTTATGGCCATAAGGAAAGCACCCAAGTTTTCCCATAAATTGTTTTTGGTTTGCTTTGGTGGTTTTGTCCCCCCCCCCCCCCCCCGTGGGATTTGGAAGGGAAGGGAGCACGTTAATAAAAGTGCTAAATCCCTTGACTTGATGCAACACATCTAAAATGAAAGCAAATCAGGAAAACCTCACCCTTTCATTGGAATCAGTTGAGAAAGCACATCATCAAATGATGAATTATGCAAATTCAAGCGCAACATTTATTTTTGCAATCCAGTTTGAAAACTGTACTCCAAACTGATCTCTTCTAATGAGGATTTTGCCAAATACATTACTATGGACTTGAAATCAGGCAAGGCATGGGACAAACATCCTTCAGAGGCTCTTCTCAATTCCCTATATTTTTTTTTTTAAAAGGAAAATGAAAATGTTAAAAAATATCAGTATGTATAAAGATTCTGGTCAAGTCTAAAAACAAATACTTAAAAGACTAGAGAGGGATGCAGCTGCATACAACAGTTCCAGATGCTGATGGATTGTGAGAGGAATGGGTATCAGAAAGGTTCAAATGTTCTCCCTCAACAACATTGCTTTCTGCTGCCCTCAGACAACACTGGATTTAATAGGCCACTGACATGACCCACAGACATTCCCTACATTCTTATGTTCTCCGCAGGAAGAAGTTCCTTTCTTTTGGGAACAATCTGCAAACCACATAGGTTGTTCCTGGTCCACACAGGACCTATGAAATCTCATGTCATCTATTACCTGGGAACTTAAAATGTGTGACTGTCTTTACTATGGCTTTCTGGTCACAGTGCTCCAGTGCTTCCACCAACACCTTCTCTGCAGAGCATCCTTCCACTGTTCAGACACAGCGATTAAAAGGAGGGGCTGAGGCCCAGGCCACTTGGGCTCATCTCCTTTCCATCAAGGGATCCTAAACTCCACAATTTTTTATGGGATAAATGAAACCTGGCCAGCAATTCAACAATTACTCATTATAGAATGAGAATCGATTGACTTATTTCTCTACAGAAATGCAGGTAATAAAATCTTTATTCATTTTGCTCCTGACAAAGCTTATAATTGCGGTTTGCAATCAAGACAGCTGAAATCATCAGTCCTCCCATAGCAAACTGAAGTGACTCTGCCTGTCTTGGCACAGCCAAGACTGCATTTAGTCTAGATAAATCATATTTTAGAGGCCTATGAATTCCAGTTAATTGAGAATACCCCTAGCAATTCCACACCCTCACTAGGCTGGTTTGCCAGCACAAGCAGAACTGTACTATGTAACACTTGAGTAGAGGCTGAGTAGGAGAACCCCACGGGGCATGTGCCTACAGAACCTGCGTTCCTCTAACTTCAAAGATGGATTTGGATCTCATTTTTAGGGTTTGAGATTTTTTCCAGCTGTTGGTGGCTTACAGTTCAATGCTTACCTACATGGACAGCTTTCCAAAGTAAGCACACGTGTAGAAGCTCCCCATAAAGTCAAAACAATACATGCTGTACTTCAGGACACTTTTAAGGGAAGAAGTTCTTTCCCATATATTTCTCATGCTAAAAATAACTTGACCGCTTACAAGTCTTATTTATATTTAGGGAAGCAAAAAAGTATAACTTGGAGGTCTTAAAAATAAATATTTAATATGTATTAATAATTTCCAAAGGGTTTTAATTACCTTCCTTAATAGACAGTTTCTGTTCTCTATTAAAATGTAGGCTCCTTTTAATTACCACGTCTGTAATAGCACTTTTCCATTACATGGGCACAAACATGACAATTAGAAATATGAATTACTTGCAATTAAGGAAAGTGAATCAGTTTGAATCTCAAAGCAGAGAACATTCTAGTGGTGGCAGTTGTACAGATGGGGAGACACTTTGGCAAGCTTCACGATGTCTGTGCACTTCATTCTGGAGACAAACCACCTTCATCACAAGAGCTAAACTCTGGTCAGGGCACCAAAACCGGACATGGAACCACTTACCAATATGCCTGCTCCTTTTAACTCCTTGTAGAAGTGCTGGGCACTATCTGGCACAAGAGAGAAAATGCAAATTGAATTTTGCTGCAAGCACACCAGTCCCAATCTGCTGTTTGATTAGAGTAACTGACTTCAAATTACACACAGGTTCTTCCAGGACAATACTGCATTACCACTTCCATCAATAATTCCAAATGGAAAATAAATAGGAGAATGAAGTCATGCTTCAAGTTCGTATTACTTACTTTTTTCAAAACAATAATAATTTTAAAAAAAGGCTTGCAAGATTGGATGTTCTAACCAGAACATACTAAACTACACCGCACAACTTGAACAGTCACATATAAATCAAGTCATAACAGCATTCAGCACCAAAATGTTTGGCAACAGCACGATCCGTTGCTTGCATACCACACACATTAAGCACTTGCAAGTGCACCGAGTTTTTGTTCATTTTTAACAGCATGTAAATATCTCATCTACAAACCCTAGCAACAACCATTTCTCAGCAGTTCCATTAGATTGGAACCAGTCTGTAGAAGATGAGGAGGCGAAGAAATACCAGGTATGAGCACAAATTGGATTGCTCAAGCTCTGCACGCCACATGGGTGTTTGCAGCTTAACCTATTCTCCATAACCAGCTGAAACACACTGATCATAACCTACAGGAAAGATCACAAAACCTGGGACCTGCAATGCTCAGGAATATTTATAGAGGTGTTCTCAGTGTGGCCATTTCAGAGTGGGACTGTTGACAAAGAGTTTTTGTTTAATCTTACCTGTCATAAACAGAGGTGAAAGTGGAAGAGAAGCTTCATATCCAGGCTGCACAGCTAAGATTCACTTAGGAAAACCCGAGTACATTCTTTCTGCTTACATATTGACTAAAAAGCTCTACTAATGCTAAAAGGGCTTACAAGCAAGCTCTGAAAACTTAAGAATTGAAGTAGTGTTCAGGAGGCACAGAGAGTATAGAACAGGCAAATGGGCAAGAGCAAAAACCTCCAAATAATGAAGTGCTCCAAAAAACACAAGCAAAAGCCAAACCATGCACATCTAAGTGAGATTAAAGGGCAGGGCTTTGGGAGAAAGAAAGGTTTGTGTGTTTTGGGTTGGTTTTTTTTTTTTTTTTTTTATTCTGAAAGTTGGCTTGATCAGGACACTGACAAACCTGACTCCTTAAAATTAGCTTCTGTTACCAGCATGAACATCTACAGACACAGAGCTGGTTGAGTTCCCTAATCAAGAATGCAAAATGCTTCCACAGAAGAATGTATGCAGTTTGTAAGCCTCCCTGTGTTCCAGTCTCCAGACAGGTATGCTTTCTAGATTCAGATTCTCTTTTTCCCCATACCAGTTCCCAAGGAAACAGGGCTTCAGAACTCCATCACCTGACCTATCTTACTCAAGGGATAAACTTCCAACCTTTCTATCATGAAGGTGGATTCACAGCCTGGTTAGCAAACCATTTTGCAAAACCAGTTCAGTGACTTCCTTCAACACGTGCATTGACCTGTAAGCATATTTTTAGGCCAAGGGTCTTGATAGCTATCCACTCAATCCCAGCAATTTTGGTTTTTTACCATACACTGGCCACTTAACTGGCTACTTCCAACTCCCAGAAAGGCCCCCTGCAAAGCAGCTGGGGTTCTCTCATACTGCTGGAATGGGTTCTTCAACACAGAAATAACTCCCAGGTAGACAGAGGAGAAAAGCAAACCAAAAGCCAAATCACAGCATGCTGCAACCTGCCTCCATGGCCTCATCAAACAGAACAGCAGTAACAATTCCAAAATAGTTTTTTCTCTCCAAGCCTGTCCTGCCTGGATGGCAAACAGCATGCAAACTTTGTCTTACCTTTCTCCCAGAGGCAGCACCCTGTAAGCCATGCACCTGAGCATCCTTTTTTGCACTACTTGCTTTCAGGGCAGATAAGATATTTACTTCATTTCTATTGTGTGTCACTGTACATGTATATTCTGGGGAGCTTCTTCTCCAGTCTCTGATACTGCCCCTCTCTGCATCTGTGTTTGAAGGCATCGACAGATACCTTCATATAGAAAAAAATAAAAAAAGGAAAGCCACACTGTTTACTAAAATTCAAAAATATACAAGCACATTTCTCAGAGACACCCACTGAGGTTCCTGTTGGACTCAATGAGAACATTAGTGATGAAAATGTGTTTAAAGTTTAAGCTGACTTCAGAGATCTCAAAAAAAAAAAAGAAAAAAAAAAGGGGGGGGAAAAGCCAAGCCAGAAAGCATGTGTCTGCACGCTTCTCTAGTCTACGGTTGCAAATGCTGATACTGAGTCATGTTAGAATCACAGATAGCTACAAAAAATAGCTATGCAATGCTGGCAAAGTGCCCTGTGAGCTCAGTGCCCAGGTGTCAGGAGGGAATTACCTGTCATCCTCTGAAAGACAAGAAAAGTTCAGAGATGCTTAGTAGCATCTTGCTGGACTTGCATGAAAAGATGCCAAGCAACTAGTGATGGTAGAAGGTATACTCTCACAGAAGTGAAATCATAGCAAAAGTTTAAAACAAGACTAATTACCTGAGCCCCTTGCAACTTCTGCTGTTTGCTATATCTTGAAGAAATCATAGCCTTGCTATATTAAAACATCCAACAGATGTTTTAATAGCAACTTCACAGTCCAAAATTTCACCCTTAAGATACAGCTAGATTTTTAAAGAAAGCTAGAGAGTAGGGTTACCAAAAGACTGCAGGGCATTTAACTTCACAGATGTAGAACTAACAAGTTCTTGGAACAGAGTCTGCCTGTTGTCACACTACCTTTATGCCTCAAGCCCAATACAGGTGCAGCACAAAGGGTACAAACCATATTGTTATGTGAGGATTAATCTAATAGCTTTGATATTAATAGGAGTTTGACCCTGCTAGAAAACAATGGGTTTGATGAAAGTAGTCATCATCAGAACTCTTCAATAACATGTTGGTTATCTGCCAACTGCTCTTCAGAAGGAAGTCAGTCTCATCCAATTCTACTTCAGCAAAGTACGGATGGTTAAAATAAAGAAGGGAGATTTTGTGTGTTCTCTTCCAATTGTCAGCACTCATGTATCTTGTTTCCTATTACAGCAAAAGAAAACATTGCAGAGAAACATCTCTCTGCAAACACATATTACACGTTCCCATAGTTTCAACCCAGCCTGCATTAAACCAGCCTGCCCACAAGAAAATCTTGCTTTGTCACATTTGATGAGCGTCAAAGAGAGGAAGCAAGTAAGTTAGGTGCAAGCCTGGAAAAATGCTTCTTGACCAAGTTAGCAGACAGGGGAATCTGAACTACAGACACAACAGTCTTGTCCTTTGTAGAGTAAGATTTGCACAGCATGGATGAGGATTCAGGACTCCGCAGACTTTTCTTTACCCCTTCCTCCCCACCCCCCGGTATGGTATCCTTCGATTTGTAAGCATCTGCCCTCTCTGTAGGAATATTGCTAGTCCTGATTTTAAAGAAATTCTAAATTCACTGCAGACTGTCAAACATGTGTTATGCTCTTGCAAGGGTCACAAAACTCTCTACCTCTGAAATAAAATTTTCCAACTGACTGTGTCAGATAGCAAAGGATTCTTTATCTTCTTTGGCCATACGAGTACCTTTTGCACATCTGAATTTGTCTAGTGTCAGCTGTTAGCTACTTGCTTGTTATGTTTCATACCATAATTCCATAATCCATTTAATCTGTCATTGCTCAGTGCTGCTGATTAAATGGGCCAGTCCCATTTTCCTCCTTCATATTATGGCCATTCGTTCCCACTATCTCCATCGCATCCGCACTATTGTTTGTGTGAGGAACCAAACCAAAGAACTGAGGAAGCAGAACAAATAGTTGTGTGGTTTTCTTTTTTTTTTTTTTTCTCCTTTTTGTTGGTTTCTGCAAGTTAGGAGATTCATCTGGCAACTACTTGAGTTTCACCCAGAAAGCACAAAACCCAGACCTGGCACAAAGGAAAGGCAGAAGTAAGCAACTAGATGACAGTGGGAACGCCCTTTTCAGCAGTCACATAAAACTATGCCAGATAAAACAGATCAAGGAACTACAGTACTAATCTGCTAAATTAATCAATGTAACACCTCATTTTGGGAAGCACGTAAGAGGATTCTCTGTTAAGACTGAATTAAAGACTAGGTCTTCAAAACCATATGCTTACCTTCTTCCAAAGATACACCTAACTGAACAAATACCTGGGTAAAACACTATAGAGTTTCTTTTATAGAGGTTTTTTTCATTATACTGCAGGGATAGGATTCAAATAATCTCTCTTGGCTTTAAAGCCTACACAGTTTATGTGAGAATGGTCTTACCCTTTTTCAAAGACACTAGCATGTTAGAAATTTATCAGGACAGTTTTTATTTATTAGGACACTTTCCAGCCCTTTACATTTACTGGCAGCTGACCCTTTTGCACTAAAGAAAATAAAATTAAAGAGTATCTCTAATTACAGCATTGTTCTTATTGTTCCCAGTGCATAGTGCCCTAAGTGAAGCCATGAGTCCATTTTCTCCCATTACAGAACATGATGAACTTGTCATTGAATCAAAAGACTCCCTCAATACATGAGGTATGGGATCTGCATAAATATTGATAAACTTCCACATTTGTGCACTCAGTCTGGTGGAAGCACATGTGTGAGCTGCTTTATTCCAAACCCACAGATCTTCAGTCAAAAAAAATCTTAAATCTCTTTAGAACCTAAGGGGTTTTTTTTATACTGAATCCCACACTTCTTCCTGTACTGAGTTTTACTAAGGTTCTGAAGTGTACTATTATGAAAAACTGATTAAAAGGACAAGATTTATAGACATCTTGCCACTGTGGAGGAAAAAAAAATGGAAAAAAAAATAATTGACAATGAAGAAATGTTCTACAGGTTTTCACTGCCTCCTGCTGGCCTTGAAGCCAATGTTTTTGCAGGCATATGGTGCCAGGGTATCTGCCATTAGTTTGCTCACTTTGCCACCAAGACAGATTCTCACAGTTGTGCCCATAGAGAAAGAGTTACGCAGTGGGCTTCCAGCTCCTGGGCTCAGCACTGCAGACTATGCAGCAACAGGCAGTGCTGCTGATAGCATCTCCCGAGCGCAGGGCTGGATGATCACGCAGATCTTTGATCCAGCTGCTTTTGGCACATCATGTTTGAAAGTGGGATGAAGGCTGCAGAGCTCCTCCCACAGCTCAAGACCCCTTATCTAGTAGCATTTCAGAACACCCGTGACTTCTGCTCTGATGCAGCCTCCCAGTTTGACATCCCTTGGCAGATAAGGTCCCTCTCGCAATGGGTGGCTTGAAGAGCCACTGAGGAACTGGCACAAGGGTGACATCATGAGCTGCCTGTTCTTAGCTGATCTAATTAGCCTGAGGACAACACAGTATAAAGGCAGCTTTAGTGCTTGCAACACACAAGCTTTCTTCTCTGAGGTTAGCTCAGACCTTTGCACAACACCACATCATCCTGCGGTGACATACAACAAAATTCAGGGAAAATAACATTTTAGCACTCTCTCTCATACACATCCTCCCTTTCAGCAGGTAGCCCAGAGGCACTGTTGCTACACAAGAAGATTCAGGTTCCTAAATTCCCAAGAATTCACCGCCAATGTTTAGCATGCATCATCACAAAGGTTGGCTCTTAATTTCTCATTTCAAAGGTCTTAAATGTTAAATTCTGCTATAAATCATACCCTTTGGCAATCTTCAAACATCAGTAGACTCCTCAGAAGCATCTGTTGTGTACAGATTAGAAAGTTTTAGTCAAACCACAGAGACCTATAGGAAAAGAAGAGTTAAAAAAAAAAAACAACCCAAAAAACAACCCAGCCACCCAACAACCAAAAAAAAAATGCAACCTGCCAAACCCTTTCTTTGATTGGCTTTGCCACACGTGCATAAATCCAGTAGTTCTGCACCAAACATATGCAGGATTGTAGTTCCAGTTTGAAAGTTCATGGTGCCAGTGCCATTTGGAGGCTGTGTTTAAGGTATTCAGTTCATTTATTTTTAGACCCTGCAACCATTAATTTGATGCTCAAGACTCCCCCTAAAAACCGCTAAAGAATCTGAATGGGAGAAGGTATCTGCTCCTCTATGACGCATCCTAAGAAACATGGAGGGTGGTCCGTGAGGCATCAGAAAATCTGCAGAAATGACACGAAGAAATTCAAGTCCAATCTTCGTGTTTCTGAAAAGTCAGTAAGAGCAGAGCAGACCTGGTACTTCTCCTGTGGACTGTGGAAGGTAAAAATACCTAACCCTGCAGGTTTCAGTGTTTCCAGAGCCAAAGAGTTCCACCAACCCTCTTTGCGACGGTGAACTAGGACTTCAGTGAATAGTATCACAGCCAAGAGACCCATTGGATTGTTTCTCTTTTCTTGGGCACCCTTTTCTTTTCCAGATCATGCTTTCTTGGGCTGTAATGCCATCAAGAAGTACTCTTTTTTTCGTTTGGGTGTTTGGTTGAGATTTTTGTTTGTTTGTTTTGTGGGGGGTTTTTTTGGTTTTTTTTTTTGCCTGTAGTTTGCTAGCTTTTGGGGGATTTTTTGGTTGGGTTTTTTTTTGTTTTTGTTTTTAGTTTTTGTTTTGTGTTTGATTTTTTTTGTTTAGTTTGGTTCTTTTAATGGAGAAATGCGCCCTAGAGAAATTTCAACAGTTTTGCCAAGGCAGTTGTTGCTTCAAGTACTATTTTGAGTACATAGGCTTTATTCTACGACCACTCATGAATTAGAAGCCTACGTAACAAAGTGCTAAACTCTCATTTCTCAAACCACCTTATCTGAGGCCAGTGGGGCAAAACAGTAAGGTACGCAAGTGTTTCACATGTAAGCCTATCTATGCATGTATTTTAATATATTACCTGACTAATTCTAAGTGCCCAAGTCTTCTCCAGTTATGAAAGTTTAAGACACAGTTTAACAGGTCCCCCTGACATCACAGTTGTGTATTACTTCAAAACACCGAATACCACAGACTGCTTTGAATTGGGACAGCTGACTGAAGATACACAAATAGCAACAACACCAAAATGATCTCAAGTCTTGCAGTGGTCCGACACTATTCTATGGACAAGGGGAAGATTGTAGACAGGCAGTTCTGTAGAGAAAAAGCAGCAGACTGCGTTTGCAGGGCTTCTCATATTTGTTGATGTTTGATCAGTGTGCATTTTTTATTTTTAGGCTCTGATATTCTGGATGGATAATTCGCTTTCAAAAGCACTGAGATGCATTAAGTTCTGCTCTAACTATGCTCCTTCCCCAAGGAATCCGCATAGTCCTCAAAATTTTATCTTTTATCACATCTGATTAATCATAAGGCAAATCATACCATTTATAAAAGATCAACAGAACTCAAAGTTATGTTTGAGACTGTAGCAAGTGCATGTTCTTTCCAGGAGTGTCCCAGCAAACAGGGCAGATGGAGAGCACAAGAGCTCTTGCACATCAACCATGGCATATATCCTTCTAATCCAAGTTACTTAAACTCAGCATACTTAATTTTAGGATCAAAATTGATATATATTGTGTTCATACACAGCAGTTATCTCTGAGGTACATCCCTGCTAGTTCTAATTGTACAGAGCCTTCTTCTAAGTCTTAATACCTTTCACTTTTTTTTAAACATTTCAGAAAAAAATTGTACATTAGACAAAATGTGGAGACTTTACCTCAAAAGACCAATTCAATCAGGCATGTTACACAGAGGATACTATGCAATCTATAGCTGTGCAGCTGCAAGCATATCATCCCCTCCCAACAAAGGCAAAGACTTGGAACCGAAAAATGAAGCCTGCTCTAGAAGAAAGGGTTATATATTTTTTTTTTTTTCCACCTTGATTCTGGAAAGATCAGTCCCTCATTTCTTATTTATCACAGTCCTGCAGGAACAAGATCTCCTGTAGCATGTAGGTATACTCTCCAAGCACTAAGAGGAAATAGGGCAGAGAATTTCATTCATCTCAGTATCTTTAGCTGTCTAAAAGTCAGGCATCTAATCTAAACTAGACATCTAGGCTGCCTCAACAGGGAGAGAAGCATCTCCAGACAGTGATTCATCTCACCCTAAAATTAGTATTTCAGTTAGGGGGGAAGGGGACCTGCACAGGTACCTGAAGAGTATGATCATTCTCCTCTGGTCAGAAAAGGGGTCATCCTGATGAGCGTTCTTCACCCTTGGGAACATCAGGGACTGGGTTTCAAGAGCTGGCCATATGATGCTCATTATTTAGTGGTCAGAGAGGAGACTATCAGGAGGTTGGGTAGGTTCAAGCATTTGATGAGCAAACTTTTAAACAGCAGAAGTCACAGAACTGCCACATCTCCAGGTGGCTCTATATTACAGCACAAGATGTTTACTAGGTAGCCAAGGGAGTGACAACCGCCCTATTGCAACAGTCCACCACACACAGGCACTATCAAACCAGCCCTAAGAGCTCATACTGTCAGTCCACGTGCTGCTCTACCAATAGCTGGCTTGCTTCTTCATTTCAACATAGTTTAGGACTGTTGCCCAGGCCACCATCATCTCTGCCACGTCTCACACACAGGTTACAAAACCTCGTTCAGAGAAAGCTCTGTAAAGCAGCAGAGTTCTGTGGTTAGTCAGTTACTGGCTTTGCCTCCGCAGAGGAGCGTGAACACAATGGGCCACTGCTGGCTGATAAAACAAGCCTCTCATCTGCCACTTGCGGGCTGGTCTTCAGAGGCATTAAGAATCTGTGACTGCTCGAGCAGCACTCCAAGGCATCCTCCAACCATCCAGTCACAAAGGGACCTCCAGTTTAAGGTGAGCTTTTCTAGTAGGTTCCTTTCCCACACTGCATTCAATACCCTGTAGCCTGAAATGCTTGTTTTTCCTCCAAGGAGCTCACTTCATATAAGTAACAGCAAATTTATTTTCAGAAAGAAAGCACAGGAACATTTCTTTCTCCACAAAGATTTGACATGCTTACCCATTTAGCAAAAGATAGATTATCTTCAAATATCACCTCCTCATCCTGAAAACCTATTACTAGAATTGCTGCTAAGACCTGTAATTAGCAAATGCTGTATCTGCTGAGGGACTGGTCACATAAACTGTCACAAACACAGACAGCAAACAGGAGTGTTCTTAAGGATGCTTAAACAAATCTTTGAGCATTAGCTAAACTTGACCTCTTAGAAAAAAAAAAAAGCAATGGAATATAAAAGCTTTACACTGACACAGGTCACGTCTGAAAACTGGCAGAGCTTAATAGCAACTGGAAGGTGTTATCAAAGAGAAACTTGAGTTTTCACCTACAGAAGTATGCCGATGTCATAGCATAGAATTAGACTTTTACAATTGCATCCAATAGCTGCTTGGTAGTTCAGCCTCTTTAAAACAATCTAAATAATAGGAATCTCCATCACCTAAGAGGACTTGATGCAACAAAGATACTGACATCCCCCAAGGAGGGGGACATTGGGTTTGAAACACACCAGTGGTGAAAAAAATGGAACTTTCAGCAGCTTATGCTGCTGCTATTACTGAAAACTTGGACTTTCAGCTCTATGAAGGCGATATGTTTCAAGAGCAGCGTTCAGATTTAATATAAAAAACCACCCAAAAATCTTAAACTGTAGATAATCTTTCCAAGGGATCCTTGAAGATCAAGGGCAGAAGTCAGCTGGACCAGTTGTGCAGCACACTCGGTACAGGCTTCAAAGCTCAGAAAGTCAGAAGTTGCACAACTGGAAGTTAAATTTGATTTATTCAGCAGCATTGGACTGGGAGGGGCACAGCAGCTTCTCAGTATTTCACAATGGGGACTCTTCTTTATTCACCCTGCCTAATTATGTACTGACACTGGAAAATTACATTATGAGGGCAGTAACACTTCTCAAAATAATTGTCACTTAAAGACATTCTGCAATGCCTTGCAATGTCTTCCAAAGCAGGCTTTTCGAAGACTGAAAACAGAGCTTCATGTCAGAACAATTGGTTGATATATACTTGTCTGAGGTATTTTGTTTTCTCCAGCATCACATCATAAAAGCAGCTCCAACACCTGTTGGCCTAAAACATCTCATGTGTGTTTCATTTATCTTTTTGGATCGGCCAATGGAAACCTGGCCCCAACACTAAAACTGAGATTACAAAAACTGGCCAGACTTAAGAGCATCTGTGCTTGGCTTGGTTGGAGTTAACAGAATGTTTTTTTACTCTAAGAAACTAAATAAAAGTTGCATTTTAGGTCTCAAATGCTCAGGTCTTATCTTGCAGTTTAACCCTTGAACAGAATTCATGCAAACTCAGGACACTGTTGGGAACATCAGGGACTAGGTTTCAAGAGCTGGCCATGTGATGCTCATTATTTAGTGGTTAGAGGGGACACTATCAGGAGGTTGGGTAGGTTCAAACATTTGAAAAAACACAGAGTTGAAGAATGGGTACACAAGTAGCTACTGAGGTCCTAAAGTCTATTAGCAATAGAGAACTTAAAAGAATTAACTAAGAATTTTCAAGCTTTACACGTTAGAGAGACTCAGACCTAGCCAAAATTTCAAGGTTATCCATCATGATATATTCTGATCTCTAGTATGAATGGAGGAGTGAACACAGAGCAAGAACCTGGAAATCTCACCTGTATGTCTGAATACTCAAGATCAGCCCGTAATTTTGGAAAGCATCAGGCAAGAATTTAAAGCATAGAAGAGTCAACCACCATCAATCTACCAAATCAGTGAAAAAGATCTTCCACAGAATTACACCTAATAGGCCTTGCCAGGCCTGGTTCCAGTTACAGTCACTCGCTCTAACATTTCTGTGGTAGCAAATAGGATATTATCTAGACATGCACTAGTACCTATAGCAACTACTTTGAAATGAGCTTTCAAAGGAAAGGAGAAGTACAACTCCTGCACTTACTCTTGCTTGAAATATTATCCAAGATACTATTCCAGATTTGAAGGTGAAAAAAGTGTTAATCTGAAAAGTTTTGTGGACAAAACACAAACACGGCCGTCTAAAAGCAAACAAACAAGCAGTTGCCTTTTTTACTGCTCATTATCTATTCAGTTCCATAGTCCTCCAAAACAATACTGCACAGGTGAACACTGCTAACCTTGCTGACAGAGACAGCAGGATGTAATGGTGTCCCTACCTATATAAAGTTTATATACAGGCATTCACACACGCTTTCAATAATCCTCAACTTTTAGAGTAAGATTTCTACGTCCTAACTATCCCCACAAACGTTAAAATGAGCAAGCATATAATTTTCTTACCCAAGCTGATATTCTCATCTTTCCCCTCATAAAATCATCACTGAAATACAACCTTTGCATCACATTCTCCACAGAGCACCTGTTCAGCCCTCCTTGGTCCCCATGACACACTCAGGATGATGTGGCAATATATTGGCATAGGTCCTTTAAAGAAAAAAAACCAAGCAGGGCAAGTATAGTTCCTGTTTACTTGAATGGGCAGATTAGCTCAGTACTCGATCTTCTGGCTGTGCTGACTAATTGTGGTTTGCTCATCTGTGCAGATCTGCAGGTTCTTAGTATGCACTATATATTAAAACTGCTTAACACCAAACATTAACTGATATTATTTCAGTATGTTGTTTGATCCCGGATGATCTCATGGGGACTAAACTAGTGACTTCAAATGGAACTTTACCTCAGTTGCACATTTCTGGCCAACCCTCGTGCTCAAGCACAACTGTAAAACATGGTAAAAATGCTGCTGCAAAGGGCGTAGGCTGAAGAGGAAGACAATACTATCAAGCCTTTATTTGGTAATATTTTTTTTTTCCTCAAAAGATAAAAGCAGCTCCACAGATCAGAGACAGAAAGAATAATCAAGCCTGCAGAATAAAATATTTTGCATACCCACACCTTTTGAAAATAACTTACTAATTGTCATTTCAGCCATTGCCTTCCCCTTGTAATGTTCCCTGGTTTAATTACTGAGAACAGAAAACTTCTGAGTACCCTGCATTAGGGGAAATCACACCAAAATGCAGCTGCTTTACGGTCAGTTTTCTGTTTCTATCATCTCTCTGAGCATCTGTGCACAATGTTAGTGATTATGAGTTGTACCATTCATTCCCCAGCAGGAGATACAGTGCCAGAAATCCAGAAATTCTGCTGTGTGTTTTGCTTGGTAGAAATAGAAAGTCCCTCTAAAAAAAAAAAAAAAAAAAAAGGAAAATGAAAAGAAGGTACCCGAGTCCATAAATCTTTTTTTTTTGGAAATTTGTTCTGAACAAGGACAAGTGAAGCAGGTGAGGACAAGTACTGTACAGTTTTAAGACAGAACAATAGGAGGATTTAACTGTGGCCATATACTCTGTTATGGTATACCAAGCTCACAGACAACATTTCTGGCTTGGGTTTTTTTTTTCCCCCCCTCCAAATCTTCAAAATAATTGAACATTGGAATAGAAATCAAAGAACATATGCTCTTCCACCAGACTTGTAGTTTTGGAAAGATCTGAGGATTCATTTTAAGTTTTTGTCAGAGAATTTCAAACAAAGAAAACATTTTTGGGCCAGAGTGCTCAGCAATGGAACTACTTAGTGCCAGATAACAGAAAAAAATATCACATTCTTTAAACAGGAGTAAGGCAGTGATCACATAACAGTTACTTATCCTACTTTTCATCTTTCTGTAAAAACAGTCTGTAATTTCTTCTATTTTGTTGGATTCCAAATTTTCAGAAGATTTTGTGGAAAGAAAGTTTTCAGAAAGATTATACTGTCATTTCTAAGTTTACAAGTACCCTCTCTACTGCTTTGCTAAAGCCAACCACATTCCTTCAATTTAATAGTGCAGCAAGACCCCTGTGGAGACAGGTGTAGCACACAGCGATAGAGCAGATTCTTCCTTTATTTTGTATGAATTCCCAATAGAAATTAAAGCTCCCTATGTACAGCTCTGATTAAATATCCCACCAATGAACACCCTTCCTCCAGACAGCAACGATTCTGGACTACCTTCTAGTGTATTTTCTTAAAGGTTTTTGTTGGCTTGTTTTTATGCTTCCATTCAAATACATGGCATCAATAGGACAACAGATTTCCAACCTGCACACCACAGATCTGATCTGTCCTCACAGGACCTCTGCAGTAAAAAAAAAAAATTATCTGTTAAAAACTCCATTCAGTGGAGTCCACCTAAGAAGGAGGGTAAAGCCACTGGGGAATGTCAGGCCAGCACAGGCAAGGCAGCAAATCCCACAGGCATGAGGGTGCACAGGGAACAGAAGCCCTGACTTGCACTGGGATTCAAATGAGCATTCACACAGGTTTGAAACAGGGCAACTGAAGTGGCCTCCCTGCAGGAAAACCTGCCCAGCCTAAAGAATCAGAGGACTCCGTGCTTAGTCTCTTTAATTAGCTGTTTTTCCTCAGTACCCTTTTAATTATCTTTTACATGGTACCCGCTAGGGAAGCTGCACAGAATTCACTTTTCTTTAGGGAAGAGAGATCTTGGGGCCCCTGGCAGCATCCCTCTAGTTTGCCTTCTCTCAGACTGGTCTCTTTACTGGTAGAATCAGGCAGGACCATGGGAGTTAATAAGCTGTTGACCAGATGGTGCCTGTCCAAAGGTGTTGGCTTTGTAGACAACTGGAACTTCTCTTTGGGAATAAATCAATAATACAGGAGAGCCAGGCTGCATTTCAATCAAGCACAAGCAGACAGACTATTAACAGAGATAATTACCTTGGCTTTTTTTTTCCCCTTCACCATTTTTTCCCCTCCCCCCCTTTCCCAAAACCAGTAGATGCAGACCCAGGGAGTGAGAAACAAAGGATCCCCAGGGCTAAAAAGAACATTCTTCTGAACACTACAAGCAGAACGCTAAGTGTTATTTATTCAGATGCTACCAGCACTTACACCACCACTGCTGAGTTACTGAGTTAATAGCTATGCAAGAATAAAATGCCATGCAACAACAAAAACCTTTGCTATCCTAACTGCAATGCAACTTCAACGCATATGTTGCTGGTCTGGTGTGAAGCCACTCTTGTCACCATTATCCTAAGACACTTCAAGCACTGATGATGCAGTCTGGGACCACAGCAACGACTATGTTACTACTGTCTCAACTCACTTCATGTCCACATTCCAATATGGAAAGTGTTTCAGTGCAGATGAGGCCTGAAGGAGGCTGTGATCTACTGACACATCCAAACATACAGCATCACTAACAGGAAAACATCTACATTGATACAATGAAGATTTCTGCCAACAATATTAAGTGAACAGGATAAGACTGAAGATTCCACCCCCCAAGAAAGATGAGAGCTAATAAGGAGTCTGGGTTTCTTTTCCTTTTTGACCACAGATATCACATTACCATGACTATAGCCCCCCATGCTCTACCTCTCTGAAAGCCATAACACAAGTTATGTTAGTGTGGCATCTTTAGGCTACAAACCCTTAAGAATCTTCAGGAGTAACAGTAATGGCAGCTATGCAGAAACTCAACACTAGTGCGCTGATACAAAGCAAGGACTCACATGAACTTTCCTTACCCATTCCTTGAAACAATCTGGAACCAATTTGTTATTCCAGAAATTCCCTCTTCCTGTAAACACTTGACTTTTCAGAAAGCTCCCTTTTTAGGAAACATTAGGATCTCTTCCAGCTAACCCACTGGCACCACTCCACAAAAGGTGTCTGCACTTGGGTGAGATGATGGGCGACTTCCCTCAGAGCTGCAGCCATAAAGTCCCACAGCACATAAACCCCTTCTGTCCATCCCATAGAACAATCACGTAAGCCCGCTATACTTTTATCATCATTAAGAAAATAGATCGATTAAATAATCCAGAGGTAGCCTATTTGTTCCTCTGAAGTAATGGGAAGCAATTAATTCCTCCTTACTCTCTCTGAAAGGACTTCTGGAGTCACAAGCTTCTGGGCAAGAGCAGGTTCTTTGCAAACAGACTGCTCAGACAGCATCGAAGCTGACAGAGGAACACAACGGCTCCGATTCATTCCAAATTCACATTGTTCCCTGCTGCATCCTGTATTTAGGTTCCCACATGCAGAGTATAACTGCAGTGCACACATCCTTCCAAGAAAAAAAAAAAAAAACCACAACAAGAAAAAAGGTTCTCTCCTCAAGTAACTTGGCAAACAGCTTCATTCCACAGGGTCAGTGGAAGAACCGAACTCCAGATTATTTATAAAGCCTAATTTTAAAGGAATCTCTTTTTTTTTTTTTTCCACAGTACTAAGCTAAGATGAACAGCCTTTTCAGATTCTTCACTGAAGAGTGCAAACTGAAAGCTCCTTTGTAGTCCCTGCATTTGTAATTCTTAAAAAGCATCTCATCTAAGAAACTGGAGTGACACTATTTTTAGTTCAAGCTGTCTTGAGTTTCTCACGCGAGATCCATACCCGGTAAACAATTAAAATATCAAGACTGTGTTATGTCCAGAACTGCGATCAGGTAGAAGAGAGTTACAGAGAATGTTCCTACACCAAATGCAGAAAACATTTTCTGCAATGTCAAGTAAATGCTCCATGCAGATGACCTATGAACAGCACCATTTGTGACAAGCACAAAACCAGAAAAGCCAGCAGCAGCACACTTTTCTATGCTTTCATGTCCTGACACTTGTCTCACCATATTATCCCCTTTTCCCATCTGTGTAATGCCAATCACAGGATAAAAATTCAACTGTAGATAGATCCTTGGAGTCCACATAACAGAAGTTTTGCATGACTGCATTAATTTCGAAGTTACAAATCTGTGATTTTTCTTCCTCCATCCCAACTCTGACAAATGGACACGTCATATGTTCATTAATGCCATTCACTCCCTTCAGAAATCCCACACAGATTTACCTGCTGTCTTCCTGTTTGCAATTATATCCCTAACACAGTATGGGCCTTCAAACAACAAAATTCACTAGAGGGAGGGTGGGGGTGGAAATCACAGAGAAAAGCTTTAGATAAGAAAGAGACCATGCAGCAAGATTTGTGCTCCTCAGCTTCTCATCACCTGCAGTTTTCCTACCAGCATTTGGGTAACTCCCCAACTTCAACAGCAGTATGGATGTAGACCATCAGGCTTGCATCTTCACGTAATTAAGGTAATGCCTCTGCTTTGTTTATTCACTCTACCATACAACACATACATTAATCCTTTGACACCTCTAACTTCTTGAACAGACTCATTCAGTTGGGAAGGGATCACAAGAAGCCTCTAGTCCAACCACCTTCTCAAAAGGTCAACTAGAATCAGACCAGATTACTCAGGATTTGATCTTTTAGTCTTGAAAACCTCCAAGTATGGAGGCTTTACATCCTTTCCAAGCAATCTATGCCACTTCCTGACTGTTCTCACAGGGAAAGAGATTGTCCTCAGAGCCAGTCATGCTGGTGGTTCCAAATCATCTCCTCTTAACTTCTGCACAGAGAGCTCCAAGGAGTCCCTCCATGTTTTTCCCACAGGGTGAAAACAGACTGAGTCTGCAGTTCCCTGTGTTGTACTTTTTCTGAAGACTGGTACAACATTTGCCTTTCTCTGGCCATTGGGGCTCTCCCCAGTCTCCCCAGTATATGTGTATTGGGAGCTCAAAGGATAAAAGTATTTAGTCAATTAGAAGACAAAATATTTGCAGCTTCCAAGAGCATGCACAAATCTCAATCAATGAGCAACTCTTCAAGAACAAGAATATAAGATTCCCCCATTTGAACAAGTTTTAGCAATCTTTGAGTCCCAAGCTTTGTACATCCATTTAGGAAAAAGATTCTCCCCATCTTGCAACGTGTGATAAAAAAATTGGTTTGTTAGACCTCAACATTCCCATTAAATTCAACTTATGTGCTGGGTAACAGCAGCATAATCATTTGGTCTGTAACAAGCTTCCATGGGCAAAACAAACGGGAACAGAGCAAACATTCTGCTGATGGAAATAGGGAATGAACCCCACAGCTCACTCCACCACGGTCACATTCAGTGCTGAAGCTGGAGCCAGAACAGCAGTGGATGCCTCACACTGCCACTACCACCATTATCCAAGGGCAAACCCACACATAAACCAATGATTAAAAACATGCCAATTTATACCAGAGAAGAGAATTTTGCAATTTTATACTAGATCTGATCATGCTTTAGTCCAGAACTAATTTCTAGAAGTCTATAAAGGAAACTTTTAACAGAACTATACTTTTATGGCCTTCGCTTCAGACAGTAACAACTACTGTATTACCTCGCAATCATACCAAAGTATTCCTTATGGTTTCTGAAGAGCCAAAGTGGTCTGTGAAGACCAGGTTTCATTCCAAGTTCCTCCAGCAGACTGTGCAGCTGTTAACAAGCTCAGCTAGACAAGCAATGCAGTTTTAGTGTACTTTTTGGCCGCGTGTTATTGAAGGTAGAGATCATATTTTTAGTGCAAAATAATTACATGCAATTGAGCCTTTATTTACACACCCCTACTCACGATCATTTAGTAGACAGTGTTAACCTAGACAGCATCACTTCAATAGTTTTATACTCTGCTTAAACAGATAAAAATTACGTAGGACCAAGGCATCTGAAATGGTCAGAACAAGCCAACAAAATGGTCCAAAAGGTCACAGATCTGGTCTGAAAGTGGGTGAAACAATCAT
>JAAGNO010013663.1:0-14444 GCA_033439905.1 Ceryle rudis | reverse complement strand
AGCTGGGAGGGCACACGAAGCTGGGAGGGCACACGAAGCTGGGACAGCTGACCCCAGCTGACCGAAGGGATATTCCAAACCATATGATGTCATGCTCAGCATGTAAAGCTGGGGGAAGAAGGAGGAAAGGGGCGATGTTCAGAGTAATGGTGTTTGTCCTCCCAAGTCACCCGTTCCATGTGATAGAGCCTGGCTTTGCTAGGGATGGCTGAACTGCCACTGACAGCTAGGGATGGCTGAACTGCCACTGACAGGAAGCAGTAAAGGAGCTCCGTGGTTTGCTTTGCTCATGCACAGCTTTTGCTTTACCTACTACACCATCTTAAAGTTTTCTCACTTTTACTCTGAGTCTCTTCCTCATCCCACAGGGCAGAGTGAGCAGCTGTGTGAGGCTCAGTTGCCAGCTGGGGTTAAACCACAACAACATTTTCTAAAACAAACTTTAAAATCTTTTAAATAAAATCCAGAGATTTTCATAGAGTTTATTAAAAAAATTAAAATATGGTGGGACCTCTCTTCCTCCTACAGTAGCTTCTTTTAACCTAACATACAAGCTAATCCTGATGAAACATCTTTAACATCAACTGCTCATGTTTTACAGAATGTTTTTTCCCTAATTAATTGAACCATATACATCATAGTCACATTTATTAAATTTTGTTAATTATTAGGTACGTTCTCACACAAGATTTTAAAGATTTGTTTAATGTCATATCTATATATAGTAGACAATTAAATCATTATATTCATTAATGTTACTCATTTAATTCCTTTGCTTGGCAGTAGGAGTTGGAACTATGAATACATGTCTCAGCTCCCTTGAAAACTAAAATCACACGTTGCAAGCAGCAACAAGTGTGTGTTTTTAAGGATCATTTGTGAAACGTGCTGGACTTTGGACAGATTCTGAACCTTCTGTTCCTATAAAAGATTTATAGAAAATAAGAGACTCCTACCCAGCTATTGTGCTTGCCTCTCAGAATGGGGATTCAATAAGCTGTTATATCCACCTTAGCTTTTGCACTACATTTTTTGTAAAAGACATACTTCAACTCAATTGATCATCAGAAGGGCTTCTGCAGAGACCGGCAACTAAAATTTCTTGGGTTATGTTATTTAATACTGCTTCACAACACCCTCCCCTGTCCTTAAAGAATATAAATATGAGAACAGTGCTACTGCGTAACAACCATCATTTAAACAAGTTCCTTTTCATGTCATAATGGTCATGCACACTCAGGAACAAGTTGTTCATGTAGACATCTATCAAACATGAAATAGATGGTGATCACAAACCACTGCAGATGGTCTTTCAGAAAGCTCAAGAGGGTTTTGTTCACTAGCATTCATAATTCACAAACCAGCCAACCTAGGAATTCAAGTTAGCAGCTGAAAAAGAGTAAGTTCTAGAAGTCTGCTTTTAGTTCACAGCTAAAGATGGGCACAGGGGCAGTTCAGCCCACTGAGAAAAGAAAAAAAGTCTTTGGACAATGGTCTGTATCCTTGGGAACGGTTCTTAACTCTCAGTTTTAGATGCTGTCTTATCCCATATTCCAATTCTGTGTATCAAGTCAATACCAGACATGCATGACCTCTTCTGTTCTGCCCTGGTGACTCCAAGAAGGCAATCTGACCTCCTTGGCCAGAAAGGCACCATAATATGCTCCAGCTAGATCCCTAATTTGGACAAATCCATTTTATGGCTTGGACACATGCCACACCATATACTCAGAGATCAGTTAGATGCAGCCTTGCTCCTTAAAAGTACAGCCTATAGATAACACACTTCCAAATTAGATCCCTTAGGTAAATGCTTGCAACCAATTGGAATGAATCCAGTCTTAATAACTATTTTGTTAATATAGTTGCTCATTAATAGCAAAGATTAAGACATATTCATCACTAATTCTCTGAAATACAAGCCTTAATTCTGGTGTAGTCTAATGCTTTTCTGTCATTCTACAGATGACAGTGACAAAACAGAACAAGATACAACAGTAATATAAAGCAGCCCTATAAACAAGATGTATTTTCAACTACAAAACTCACATGCATTTTTAACACAACAAATACGGATCTATATTCAGTTCTTCAGAACCCAGCTTGCATTTTGAGCATAAATTTGCTTCGCCTTATTCATGGGGAGAAGGGAGAAATCTAATCAAATTCTACTGAGTGTTTTCTGTGCTATAATTTAGTGGTAAAACTGGCAGGCTGCCTAACCACGTCAAAAAGGGATACATTTGAAATGCTGTAACTATAAAATAACAAGGAAGCTTTTAGCCACATTCATGTAGTGGAGACTATGAAAATGTTTACTTGTAATGTGGTTAGCATATGAAAAGATTAATCTAACAGGAAAATACATTTTAAAGTTGTGAAATTGTCTTGCTTGATGTATAAATATTTTATGTAAATAAAAGCGGATTTGAGCTTCATATAACATTTATATATTTTTAAAACTAAAGGCATAGCAACTGACTCTGCAAAGCATTTTTCAGTAATACTCTCAACTCTGCTATCTACAGCAACGCCTTGATTTGTTTATATTAGCTTTTACCCTAATGAAGATGGCGCCGGTGGCTCTGTCTGGCCAAGCTGCTGACAGGACACCATCAGCTTCGATGGAAAGCATCCCTGAGCAAGCTGAAGGATTTTCAGCTCAGAGACTCTGATTGCAGGCTTGCAGCGGAAGAAAATTGATGCCAACAGCAGGAATAAGGAAAGGTGACTTCTCCTCAGGACTGTGGATTATTATGGAGAAAATTGGGGTGACATTTAGGGGATGCTGTTCTAAGTACTCTGGCTGAGCTCATTTCCTCCAGTTGTTTTCTTTTTGCCATTTCTTTCTTCATTAAGTGTGTCACTGGAACTTAAGTCATCTTATATTCTTGAAGACTGGGAGACAGCTTCTAAATTATGCGCCAGAGAGGGGTAAAAGGGTCTAAGTATCAATGGAAAGTCACACATTCCATTTCAGTTCTGATCCAGCTTCACTGGAAATTATTTCTCTTATTTGGGACAATTAACAAATTGTCCCCCATTCAAGAAACAAACCAGAATGACCTAGCAGACTAATGGCCAACTGACAATACCAAGTCATTTTCCCAAGATGCAGACAGCTGCTTCCACAACCATTACTTCTGCAATACAAGGGTGGGATTACTCTGTGGAAGAATTAACACATTCTACCAAATTTCAAAGTATTTTCAAAAGCTGTGGCAGAGAAGGAATGTCTGAGTCAAGACCCAAAGCAAAGACCAATAGTCTTACTGCTTTGGCAGCTCAAATTCACAAGTTTGTAGAGAATAAAAATGTGTTCATTAAAGAATCTGCAAAATGCCACTTTCTTTGTAAGCCAGACAGCATTAAAATCCAACTGGAGAACAAAACAGTCTATATCTGGGTGTTGGGGAATATGATGAGTTACTGTATCTTGTATAATAATTATGGCATTAATTTTTTTATTAACTGTTGATAAAAAAGTAGAACTTCTATGATACATATAGCCGTTTGATAACTTGTGGATTTAAAAAGACTTATTCTAACTTTGCATCATAGTAAAAATTCTATTTCCGCTGTTAATTTTAAATAAAACTGAAAGTGATAAATACAATGAAATCCATGGGTTTCTGTCACCAAGTAAATCAAATCAAAGCTGTTACATTCAAATAAAAATACTTTTTTCCTGGATGGCAGCATAGCCAAGTTTACCTATGCAAATTTGTGGATCATTCTGCCACTGTAAATGCTTGTGAATTTTTGGGGCAGGGGAGAGGGCCGGTGGGTTGATGCTAATACACACAAAGAACCGGATGATTCAAACACTTTTACAAACCTAAACTTGAGCCATCGGCTTGACTGCAGTCCTAATGCACAATCAGAAGCGTTCTACACCAGGTTCCCATATTTTTTAAAGGCATGTATGCGAGCCAGTACTCAACTCCTATGGGATGCCCCTCTGAAAATCAGGCAGGGACCTGCCACATACAGCTCTGAAAAATCTCTCTTAAGCAGTAAGAAAAGCTGGGTTCCAGCTGGGATTCAGGAAGTGCACCCTGAGAAAGACCCAGCAAAGAGCATCAAACAGAAAGCTTCAAAAATCTCTTGGAAGATTCCTACAATAATTTTGCCAAAAGGCACACTCTACACAAAATAGATGCTCGTGGTGTGGAGCTTAACCCTTGAAGCAGCAAAAGATTTAACACCACCAACCACCTTCACCCATTACACACATTCGAAAAGGGAGAGGAAACAATCACCTAAACAAACACCCCGGTTCCCCAGCATAGATCTGCATCAGTCAAACCAAAGATTATTTTGTGATTAATCAGAATAAGAGAATCAAAAAGGAAGTAATTTGTTTATTTTAAATATCAAATGCATTGAAGCAGCAGTAATTTATTTTTATGTCATCATTTCTTTTGATACCATGCAAAATACCATTTCTAAATGCTGGTTTTCTAAAAACATAACCATTAGGATAGTTGTTACATATTTAATTTCATGCTCCACTCAGCATAAAGCAGTTGAGAGACTGCCAGCCAGAGCAAATTAAGTAACCGGTTAGATAATTTCCTGCTTAATTGAAAGCAGGTAGTTTTTAAAAGTAATAATTGATTTTGTTTCTAATGAGTGTGTAGCTATTTCTTCCTTTTTCTATTCCTGTTATTAAACAGGATTGCACTAAACCTTTGTACACTGTTAATGACAGGCACAGAAGGAAAAGAACTGAAGAATATTTAATATTTTAGACTCCAACTGCTGTAAAAACAAACAAACAGCAGAATGGCATCTCAGTATTGGTCCTCCACTCAAGATCATTGCTTCAAGATAAAACCCAGGTCAAAAGTTCTTCCCTTCATGCTCTTAAAGGACAAGAAGTGAGCCAGCAATCTCAGCTTCGGTTAAACTAAAGAAATATCAAATATCCTAGCAGACCATAACTGACCTCAGGAAAAAGGAAAAAAAAAAACCAAACTGTTCTAGACTTACTACTTTCCTTTTACTTTAAGGAACGGTCACTCCAAAAGAAAGCTGTGATGCCTAAAGACAACAGATAAAGAAATCTTTGACTGACACTGTTATATGATTGATAAAAAAGGACTTCATTCTCCATGACCGTTGAAAAAGCACCTGTCACAAGCAGCTAATTAACTTGAAAAATGCATTTAAAAACAAAAGAATAACCGTTCTATTAAAATGTTTGAACAAAATATTACATATTCTGATCTAAAGAAAAAAAAATTAGATGACTGTCCATCTTTTTTTTCTGCCACGTCTTTGAAAATTAACAAAAGGGAAAGCACATTCTAAACGTGTAGAAAATATTCCTGTAAGCTTTGTATTACAATCCGATGTTTTGACAAGTTAATATAAGAAATAGTCAAATTCCAGTGTGACTCATTTTAGGCTCTATCCTCATAACTGCTGAGCACCTGACTGCTTCCCTTCCACAGGTGCACAGATATAAGCAACAATTCCCTGAAGTGGGTGACACAAAACAAGCTGGAGACTAAAAATCAGTAATACTTCTGTATATAAAAAAAAAAATCAGAAGCTATAGTATCATATATACATACACACACAGTAGACTTATAACCACCACAAAATGCTCAGATGATTTTCCCAATGAAAAAAATCACTGCTGATTTCAGGCTGGCAGGTATTTCCTATATTGCTATTACCAATTAATGTGCCGAGACAATTAAGACCTGCACCAAGCAGAGCAAGCGAGAATCCTTCAGCCTGTGATGCATGCACTACTGAAAGTATTATGTGCAGTTCTAAGCATTTAAATCTGGTATTTAGTATACAAATCCTTCTTCTGAATTTATAGTCTTACATGCAAAGATTTAAAGGAAAACTCTATCTTCACAGAACATAATAAAGAGGTATGCATGGCTATCATAAGATTTAGGGTTATCTTCTTTAATTTGTGCTAAGGAAATGCAGTCACTGGCATTTGCTAGTATGCCAAATGATAAAAAGAGGGTTTTTTGGTTTATCCACACTAACAGCTCTCTGAAGCCGTTAAATCTCAATGGCAACACTCTGATTTTTTTTTTTCCTACCTGAAAATCAGAGTTGCCAACAGGAATGAATTCTCCTTTTATTTAAAGGTCATCAGTACAGTACTGAGAGTTGCCTGTTCATACACAATGACTCTAAATCTTGCCTCTATTCTTCGTAATGCTCCCTCCTTTTCCACGTGACTACATAGGTACAAATAGAGCTTAAACTTATTTACAAGTAGACATCTACATAAGCACCTCAGTCTGTAGTAAGTGTGGTCTAGAATGGTTGGGGAGGGAGGTTAACGAGTTCAAACCAGATATTTTATTCGAAGAAGAAAAAATATGAATAAGCCCCGCAGTTGGTCATAAGCAAGTACCTGAAGAGTACCGTGTCATCGTGTACTGCTTCTGTAACAATCATCACAAGGGCAAAACAGCTCTAAAACTTCCAGTTTCTCTCTGTTGGATAAGAAGTGCTTCTCATATCAGTTCTAAAGGTAAATGCTGTTGCTTCCGTTAGTTCAAGTTTTCAGTCCTCAGAGTAAAAGAAACTGAAGTCAACACACAAAACCACTGAAAATCCTGACATTAAGTTGTATGTCTCATGCAATGAAATCACACATTTCATGTTTACTGTTAGTAGTCATTTTCAGTTCAGCAACAGGATTATGGCTGATTTACAGTCTCCCCTTCCTAATATTTACAGCATTTCATAATCCTCCTTTTGCCTCCCTAGAGATCAAAGAAAATTACCATTATAGCTGCAAATTGTCAGGCTGTCCATCACAGACCTTAGGCCAGGGTCCTTTACAGATCAAACTTACACCAACAGAAGCTGTGGGAAAGGAAAGCAGAACACACCACAAGCACCACCCCAAATAAAAGGGAACTTTATTCTTTTTACTTATCCAACTATCACTCAGCAGACACCCAAATTCTGCTTGAAGTTATTAAGAATTTATATGAAGTGACTTGTTCTTGTTGGCCCAGTAGACAAAAGCTAACCAGTGATAAGGTGTATTAAAGATAGAAGATAAATACATGTGTACAGTGTAAGTACACCATTACACACACAAATACACTCTGCTTATGTTTAGATTCTCTAAGTTTTAGAGAATGCAACTCGAGTACAAAAAGTGCTTTACTTCTGGTACCTTCACCAGTCCCTTCACTGGTGAGGACACGGGATGTTTTGCAGACTTCAGAGCACTACATTGAATAATGACCAAAGGTCACAACTACATGAGCTGTAGTTGACCACAACAACTACATGAGATATTTTTAAAATCAAGCCTAATTGACCCCAACTTACAGGTTCTCAGTTCTCCACTAAACTTGTGCCAAGAGCTCATGGCCAATTAATCTCTAAGTATCATCTTACGAGTAAATCTAATTTCTGAACGACTTTCTGTAAGTACTTAATTGCAGCTATTTCCCCCCACAAGCTTTAGAAAGAAAACAAGTCATTAAAGATTACAAATTTATAACTACCAGAGAATCACAGAATGATTTCAGATAGAAAACACCTTAAAGATCCTCTAGTTCTAACCCCCTTGCCATGGGCAGGGACATCTCCCACTAGATCAGGTTGCTGAACGCCCCAGCCAACCTGGCCTTGAACACTTGCAAGGATGGGGCATCCACGACTATCCCAGTGCCTCAACACCTTCACAGTGAACAAATTCTTCCTTTAGATCTAATCTAAATCCCCTTTACATGTAAAAATCACTACCCCTTGTCCCATGACTCCACTCCCTGATAAAAAGTCCCTCCCCATCTTGCCTATAGGCCCCCTTTAACTACTGGAAGTCTCCCCAGAGCCTTCTCCAGGCTCAATAACCCCAACTCTCAGACTGCCTTCCTAGGGGAGGTGTTCATCATCTTCATGGCCTCCTCTATATCCACTCAAGCAGGTCCATGTCTTTTTTACACTGGGGGCACCAGAGCTGGACACAGTACTCCAGGTGAGGTCTCAGAGTGGAGTAGAGAGGAAGAATCACCTCCCTTGACCTGCTGGCCACACTTTGAAGCAGCCCAGGATGTAACTGGATTTCTGGTCTGCAAGTTCACATTACTGGGTCATGGGGAGCTTCTCGTCAACCAACATCACAAGTCCTTCTCTGCAGGGCTGCTCTCAATCCACTCGTCACCCAGACTGTATTTGTGCTGTACACATTTAAACTAGCTTGGAGAAGCCTGCACAAAAGCCACAGTAAGGGTTGAGATGCCTCTTGGAAGACATCATGCTTAGTCTTATATTTTTCTGAGAGTTTATAGTTCTGATCAGGTGACCCTCCATATCATGTAGGCATACCTGTCAGTCAGCCTGGAATCACAGCTGCTACATCTGAAAGGAAGATAGAGAAGGATAATACTGCTGATTTTCTATAGAAACTGCGGCCAAATCAAACATACTTCTTTAAAATGTTAAATATGGTTTTCAGTCTAATAGCTAGAAAAATAAATCTTAACTTCAGACAGTTAAAAACTTCATGAAAATTCAGAGCAAGTTCCACATGAAGGCTCTGATCTTACAAGTTGACTTGTGCATAAGGTCATATTTAAGGATAAATCAATTTAAGATTAAGCACTGTGAGTAGACCTACTTTCTCAACAGTTATTAATCTTAAACCATCTGCCCTAACCCCCCTTATGAACACATCCCCCAGAGGAAAAGAGAAAGGGAGAAGCGGGGGAGAGGGCAGGGAGAAGAGCACATTAGAGAAGACATGAACTCCAGCACAGCATTTATCATACATTAAGGGAACCAGCTACAGAGTTTTCACTTCAGTATTTTAAATCCACACTGGAAATGGTGGTTCCTAGGAAAAAAATAATGCAACATGGGCCAGCCAAACAACAACAACAAACCAGTCTGTATATGTGCATATATATGCTACTAGATCCCTAAGGGTATAAAGGAAAGAAAACCACAAACAAACAAAAACCTACTGAATAAAATATAGCCGTACTATGAAAAATGTATTTAATTCTCCTTCCTCTCTCAAACAGCAACACTGATAAGGGTCTCAGCATTTAAAAGCCTCATTAGCAGGAGTAGCTGTGACTCTGCAGACAGGACCACAGTTACTAGCTGTGGGCTCTCCTGCAGAGGCTACACCTCCTCATGGACCCATAGGCTGCTCATCTGGTTAACCAAGTCAGCCAGTGTTAGATGGAGCTCCTCCCTATCAGCTTCACCTGACATGAGTTCTCTCACCGGTGAAATGAAGTTTTGGCGATTTCTCATATGGATCCATGCCCATGGGTGCTGTTGGGCAGCATCAGGCTGGGTGTCTGGGGGGGACAGCTTGCCTGGCTTTTGTCTGCCCCTACTTGATCTATGACACTGATGGGTTTTATTGCTTTGTGCTGCAGGGCAGCATTTGAGGGTACCCCATGCCGTGACGGACCAGAGGAAGAGGAGATGGATCTTGTAGGGCTGAGTTTTTAACTCTGAATGCATTGAGCTACTTGGTGTCATCCTTCCTCTGGGACTGTTTGGCCAGGGTACAGGGAGCAGTCTCCTGTCTCCAAAACACTGTCCAGTGCTTTTATCCTGCCACTGACCTCTTATCTCTGCCACCAAGGTGGGAACTTCTAGACAATGGGAAAGTCCAGACAATGGTGCTCTAGATGTTGACGGTCCTGGACAGGAATCCATCAACAGAGGGAACCTCCAGCTGGTAGCGGTCCAATTGTGAACATCATGGATGAGATTCTGTTGCTGGGGGAACCTCCAGCTTGTTTGTGCTCCAGAGGTGAAGGTCCCAGACAGCACCTCTCAGACATGTTGGATATCTAACTGGATAGGAAGAATGTCCAGAGTGGTGGTACATAACAAGACCCAGCAGAATAAAGCGGCTTGGGTCTTCTTCTGAAGAGCCCTGTTGACATCAGTAGCCATTTTTCTTCATTTGCAAGCCATGTGGACTATCAGCAGCTTTGACTATGTATCAACTGTAACTGCAGGGCTGTTCATGACCCAGGGAAAAGGAGGCCTGTGTGAACCCTGTAGGAAAGAGAGTAGGTAGGACATGAAATGGGAACTCTCTAGCCAGGACGTGTCATCTCCACCCACTGACATTATTTCACACAGTTAACACAGAGCACAAAGTTAACATGAACCCTCTCATGACCAAGCCGACTCATTAGGCAACTCCAGGGGTAGATGGCACATAAAGAATATACTATTTTTCATTTCTTATCACAATCTAAAGCCTGCAGTATAACTCTCAGCACTGGCCTCCTTTCATCTCCTTACTCACGATCAACCATAAAGAGAGATCTAAATTCCTGCTCATTTCAGAGATTCTCTCCAGCACCACCTGCTCTTTAAATTCACTTCACAAAACAGTGTTCACAGACTATGTGGGGCCAAACACGAGAGTTCTGTGCTTGTTGCACTGCGTACAACCGTCCCAAATTACTAACTGCACACCTGACAAGCAAATTCCTTTTGCAGCCTGAAAAACCTGAACCAAATATATTTTGAGTAAACCATATGAGACTCTGAACAGACCTTACCGTGTCTTCCGTGAAAAAGGCTGATCCCATGCTACTCTCTAGGTGACATGGTTTCAGACAGAGACTCAAACAGTCCCCAAGATCTATTCTAGAAAAGGTGCTTGTGCAGGGTACTTGGTTTGTCAGTAGAGAAGCTCACCCAAGTCCTCAACCCCTGCACCTTGTGGAGACAGTTTTCCCTGTAAAACTCCACTAGAGATTCCTCCTCCCTACTATAGCTCATAGCATAGGCTGCCTGAAAATACACCCTTTATCACTCTACCTTCTTTAATACGCATAGAAGGCTCATGATACTCTAACCCCACAAAAAAACCCCAAACCAAACAACACTTTTGACTTACTGGCACACAGCATCCCTTGGCCTCTAAGCAAAAATTAAGAGAAAAACTGGTTCAGAGTAAGACAACATGTTTGAAAACATTCCAGTTATCAGAAGTAAGAGCCACAACACAAACAAGCTCCAAAGATGAAAAGACATTTCAGAGTCTGACTTAGACAGCTGTCACTGACAGGTAAGCATTTTACAGTACTGACGAAGAAAGTGTATTGTGGACTGTTTACAAGTCAATAAACAGTTTCTAGCACAGGAAAAGCTTTCAATATAATGATTTGCTTTATTTTTTACACTAAGGGATTCTTTCCTTCTTAGATAAAGCACATTCTATACAAGCAACTGAAAACTACCCTCCCTGTATTTCTTTATCAAGTCGCTGCCACCATCACAATCTACAGTTAGTCCTAGTTTGGAAAATGGGAATTGTTTGTATTTCAAATGGATGAGAAAAAGCATAAAAAGCTTTGAACATGTCTCGCAGGCATGTTGGCCCACACTACTTCACCAAAAGAAGCCCTCCAAGTTCAAAACTGACTGCCAAGGCTGCATACATGACATTTGCTATTTCAGTTCCTAGGGGAGGGTCCAGAGAAGATCCTTATGGGTAAGGAATAACACTAGACAATCTTTAGCCAAAGATTTCAGAGAATGTTTTAGGCTTTACTTTTTGGAAGTACTGACAATGGCCCTGATCCAGTAACGCTCTAAAGAACATAATTTAAACGCTTAGCAAGATCAGAACTGTAGCATGCAACAGAGGAGAACACAAATATCTGGCTGTTACAGACACTGACAGAGGGAAGACACGAGCACAGTTAAAAGTTCAGTACGACAGTCAAGTTTTCTTATAGGGCACCCCATGCTCCCATGGGTCTGTTCCCTTGCCCGTATGAAAAATTAACAGCAAAGTGGCAGGGTATGGACCTCGTCTTAAACACATACCGAGTCTCTTTCTCTAAACTTTCCTCTTAATGCTTTTAAGTGATATTTTCTGCACAATCACATTTTAACTTATGCATCTACACACACAAGACCAGATAAAATCAATCTGCAGATATACCACAGGTGATGAGTTGCAGATCAGGAATGCTGAAGCAACAGAGGCACCAGAGTGAACTCCATACAGAGCCAATTCAGGTCTGATTGAGCTGATTAGCTCAGGCTGCATCCCAGACCACTGCAAATCTACAGCCTGCAAGTTATTTTCACAAAGCCCAGTTATTCCCATGCTGTGCTCCCAGGAGCGCCAGACAGCAAAGCCCAGATGGATTTGAGAGGCTCTGGGATAGGGCTGGTGCTATTAACCCCAGCCTGAACTCAATCTGAGCCCTTGCTTGGGCACGGCACAAATCCAGCCTGGGTATGGGACTGTAGTTCAGCTCAATTCTGTGTGCTATGGAGCACAGCACACAGGCTCCAAACAGTGCTACAGAACTCAGGCTGAACCAGTACCTCCAGTTTAGCATCAACCACACTGATGCGGGGTCAGGCCCCTGCATGGACACTGGCTGTGCTGGGTTCCTCGGCACTCCTGGTAAGAGGAATACAGTGGAGATGCATCTAACCAGGAGCAGCTCTCGTTCATTGAGACTTAACACTTTGGTTCTATAGGGCAAGAAAGCAGCTGAACCTAATCCAGGCTCACACTCAGCACTGGTTGTTCCAAGCTCACGCTGGCTCCTGATGAACTAATCAGACATTGCAACACACTGTTTTGCTCACACCAGTTTCCACAGGGCTCCCTTCCCCAGCATCACTGAAGACACTCCTTTGCTGTGCCTGCTTTATACAAGATCCATCCCTCTCAGCTGCCCTGAATCTATACGCAGCTCCCTAAGAAAACACATTATAGAAAGGTAAGATGAGAGAACGTAAGACTGATGCCGAGCCATTAAATTATCACAATACCAATGCAAAAAAACCCACTAAAATCAGCATAAGTTACTCCAAGTAAATCAGAACGGATACGCCACGACTGCATTACACAGACCATCGTTACATCAAGATGCCAGCACACCAGCTTAGCTCTTTCATATCCAAAGCATTTGGTTACAAGGAGTTATAATTTGTTATAACAATGTTAATAAATGAAAAGCACAAAGGGGCAATTACAATCACATTAAAACATTCCGTAATTTTGGAAAATTAATGTTTCACTAAGTCTTCATTTTTACAGATAAATTGAGTCAGAACTGTGCTGTTCCTACACTGTGCTAACTAGTATCAGTGTTAAGCTGCTTGGAACCATATGGAAAGCTATCAATTTTTTTTGTTAAGTAGGATTCTCATCACTTTGTTTAATATCACTACAAATTACACAGGCTAATATTTACAGATGGTTTCATGCAGGAACTGTGAATCAACAAACTGCAAGGCGATAGGTAGTGCCTGTTCATTCTCAAAGGGAGTGTTGTGAGCTACCTGCCAGAGGGCTGCACAGAAAACCAGGAAGCTCTCTCAGTTCTGGCTCCTCATTTAACTCAGTGCCCTTCCAGGATACCAGGTCACAAGGGGACAGACTGCGGCAGCACCAGGCTGAGGGGGCATGAGGAGTTTCTCAATCACTTCTACAAATATATATATTAAGAAAAATAAAATATCACCCAATCGGCTTCAAAAGTCACAAGATCTTCTGGTGCTATACTGTAGGTTCAGTTTACTTGCCTCCGAGTGCTTCTACTTCAAGTTTCAGTCAACTCAGACCTCAAAAGTTTTCATTATGGACACCAAATACAGAAATACACCTATCCGACCAATAACACTGAATGTTCACAAAGTTTGGCATCAGCCCCAGGTCTGCCAGAGACATCGAGCATTTTAAGTTTCTCAAATTAATTTAGAAAGCCTACAGCTTTAAAGCTTTTGAAACATTCACTATCAGATTTTCATATACTTGACCACACTCCTGGGGCAAAAATGGTTCACACGTAGGCAGCTGAAGAGAAAATAAGTTTTCAGAAGTACTCAGCACACAGTCTCAGATGCTGTGTCCATGCAAGCCTTCTCCCACCGTCTTAAACACGGTATTACACAACAACAGAGGTGCCCAGAAGAGCACCAGGATGATCAGAGCCAGAATGGACTGCACATAGGAGAGATTAAAGGAATGTATTTTCTCCAGCAAGAAAAACAAATAAAGCAATTAGGGAGAATACGGTAGAGATCAGCCAAATCAAGAGTCATGTCAAAAAGATGAATATGGAAGTTATTCACTCTCTCATAACACAAGAATCAGGAGGTGCCAGTCATAATTATTGGTCAACAGATTTTTAGAGCAATCAAAACAAAATTTATGTTCCTAGAACACCCAATGAAACTGGCACTACAGACACACACTACACACAATTACTACAGACAACAAAGAACGCAAGTATTTGTACAGAAAGGTCCACGGATATTTATTAAACACAACGGCTTCCAGTTGTGAGCAAGAAAGTCCTTTAACCACCCAATCCTACAGGAGTTGGACCAGGGGTGAGCCAGACTCAGCTTTTCCTAGGCAGCCCCCCAAGGGGCATAGGACAGGCAGGTTCCCCCCTGTGCCAGGCTCCTCCAGCCTGGGCCAT